>JAFIDM010093596.1:0-12619 GCA_023159025.1 Thereuonema tuberculata
TTTTATTGAATATATTTTATAGATGTGAACACGTGGTTCTTTAACAAGATGACGAAAACAAGAGATTAGAAAGAAGTATGGATTTAATTCTTATAAATAAGTGTATTTCTGTTATTTTATTAGACTTACAATTAATGTAGACTGAAGCCTGAATAAAGCAACCTTAAATATTTGCTAAAATATTAGACTTCTGATTACTAGTATCCCATTGAACATCATAATAGAGAGTCTCAGGCTCTGCCTGAAAAATAGTTGAAGAAATATTTAAGAAACGTAAAATATAAAATATCGTAAGATCTATTTTTCTCTTGAACATAAATGCAAGTATTTGCATCTACTCCCAAATATTTTTTGGAGCTCGCAGTTTATATAAAAATATCAGATTCTTTAACTAAATTGGAATAGAAATCAATTGGTGGTTTTCCGGATATAGGAATATAATATATCAATTAAGAATTTCATTAAATAAAATAATGAAATCAACAAAGAAAGAAACAGATAATGAAGGGATAGCAGATTTACTTTCATAAATATTATTTGTAAAAATTTCATGATATTTTTATTTACAATATACGCCAGATAATAGAGATAGATAATATTCAAATTCCTAAATAATATTTAAATTTTACTGTTATCATCTAGGAAGTTATATTTATTTGTCGTAAATCTCAAGGTATCTTCTGGGACATTTGCTGTCATTTATTTTTGATTAAACAACTAAATTATTAAATGAAAAGAAATTTCTGAATAGAAAAATATGAGAATAACAATTTTTAATACTTTTAGTATCAGGTCTTTTTAGTATAAATTCATATACAAAGAATGAATATAAAACTATACAGTATATCTATATAGAACATTTAGTGATCTACCATTGAAGCTTCTATATTTTTAGCAATCTTCTTAACTATATAATAAGTTAATTCTACCACTAAAAATTTCCTGGTCATCATTATTTTTCTTTTCGTGGCTTCTCCTATCTTGGTTTTTCCTTTTTGACTGAGGCTATTTGTTGAAATCTAGTTTCCTTAAATCTCAATTCCTTATATCTCTTATAAATACATATAAGATTAACTTTGAAGAAATTTAAAAATTATTTGCGAAATTTAAGAAAGAATACAGTATAAAAACAGTATGAACATAAGATAAAAAAATAAATAAAACGAAATTCTCAGCTGATGCAAGAATGAGGAAAATGACGGGAGTTAAAGCCAAAAAAGGATTGGCGAAGAAATTAAAAAATAAGGAAAGGAAATTTCAATACTACTTTAAATATTGCCATTTCATTTGCATTTCATTTGTAGATTTATTTATAAGGACTCGTTAATTCGACTACTTTCTTCTCATTTTCATTCTTTTAATAAATAGTATTTCTTCATTATTGTTACTCTGAAAATGGCAGCATTTGATGTCGGATTTTTGATCTTTTTTAATCCAATAAATTGTTTCTTAAATAACTTTCCTTTTGCAATTTTAATTCTTTATTAATTTTGAATTCTTTATTATAGTTACAATGGAATTAAATGAAATCGAATGAAATCTCATCTCCTCAAAGTATTTGATTAATTGTCTGAATATTATTTTGATAGTTTATTATCTTCTACAAAACAGACATTTATAAAATATCTGATAAAAAGAGAAAAAAATATTTTATTTTTTTTTTAAATTCTAAATTATAAGGGATTTCATCGTTTAAAAATCTCCAGAAGAAATACCACAATGACGTTCAAAAACTATTTCACTTTTGATTATCAAGAATAATCTTGGATTACAAAATTATAGAAAATGTCGGATTGTAGTAATAAGTTTTTCATTATTTTCATATTATCGAATAAATTTGAATTTTCTAATTTTTTTTCAATTTTTCGATTAAAAAAAATTTTTTTATTATTTTTTAGCGTTCCTTCATTTTTTTTCTATTTTTTTAATGTATCATTCATTTTTGTTCTAAATATTAATTTGTGTTTATTCGCTAATTTTATTTTTATTTAATAATTACAGAAACATATAATTTTTAACCAAAGAATTTACATTTTATATAATTGAATTTTTAACAAATATAGTATCAATACTTTCTGACGATGCTGCTATTATTATTATTATTATTATTATTATTATTTACGATAATTCCCATTTAAAGAGAGCGTTTGAACTTGAATTCCTCTATGATGATTGTTTGTGTTTTCTCTGTGCCCAAATTTTCTTCATATGTTCACTGTGTTCTTTCTTACGCTCCGCTGTCCATTTACATCCCCGCCTCTTCTGTGTTGTGGTGTCAAATGTATGTTTTTTGATAGTGTTCCTGAATTTCTTTCTATCTTCTGCATCATCTATTGTCATTTGTGTCTGTCTGAGATCCTCCTCGACTTCTTTTATCCATTTCGTTTTTCCCCTACCTGAGTTGATGACCTCAAGAATCCGTCTTGAAATTCTGTCTTCGTTCATCCTGTGAATATGTCCATAGAACTGCATTCTTCTTTTCCTGAATGTATCCGTAATCCTATTAGTGTGTTTATAAATTTCTGATGCTGGTCTCTTCATCCAGATTCCCTGTTCCTGTACCGGTCCCAAGATTTTCCTGAGAATTTTTCTTTCTTGTTTCTCTATTTCTTTGATTTTCGCTTGTCCACCAATTTGTGTCGTTTCAACAGCATATAGTGCCTCAGGAAGTACGAAAGTGTTGTAGTGTCTTAATTTTGCGTTAATGGATATGGACTTTTTGTTGTAATAGTTCCACGTGAGTTTGTATGCTCTTTGTAGTTTTCTTATTCTTTCCTCATTGGCCCTTAGGTTGATCCCGGATGGTTGGATAATTTCTCCTAGGTATTTAAAATGCGGTACTTGTATAATTTTCCCGTGGGTTGTTTCAATAGGTAATTTGTCTTGTGGCACTCTTTCTATATATTGCGTTTTCTCATATGAAATTTGCAAGCCAGTTTTTCGTGCAATTTCGTGTAGTTTTTCTACGGCGTTTGTGGCCTCTTTTCTATTATTTGTGAGGATTGCGAGATCATCAGCAAATGCTAAGCATTTCACATGGAATCTGTTCTCTTTTTTTATGCCAATTTGGATTCCTTTGACTTCTTTTTCCCATGTTCTGATAATTTTCTCAAGAAGGATATTAAAGAGCAACGGCGAGAGCCCGTCACCCTGTCGCACTCCAGTATGGATTTCAAATGGATCCGAGATTTCCCCTAAGTATTTAACCTTGGAGGTTGTGTTAGTTAACGTCTGTTGGATGATTGCTCTTGTTTTTCTGTCGATGCCGAATTCTTCCAATGTTTTGAAGAGGATCTCTCTGTCTATGGAGTCGTAGGCTTTCTTAAAGTCCACAAAAGTGACCACCGTGTTTCTGGTGTTTCTCATCTGGAGAATCGTTTTAAGATTCCAGATCTGTTCTATGCAAGAGCGTCCCTTGCGGAAACCAGCCTGATATTCTCCTATCTGTGGATCAGCTTGTTCTTCTAGTCTATTCAAGAGGACTTTTGAGAGAATTTTGTAAGTGACTGGCAAGAGTGAGATACCCCTGTAGTTATTCGGATCCGTTTTGTCCCCTTTCTTGTGTAGTGGGTGGATGATTGCGCATTTCCATTCCACAGGGATCTGTTCGGTTTCCCAAATGTCTAATATGATCTTGTGGATTCTTCCCGTTAACTTTTCATCGCTTAATTTCCAGAGTTCTGCAATAATTCCATCTTCTCCTGGGGCTCTGTTGTTTTTCAGTGCTTTGATAGCTTCTACTACTTCCTTGGTGGTTGGTGGTTCAGCCTCGGGATTTGGTGTGGATGCTTTGAAGTGGATATCATCTGTGGGACCCTCGCAGTTGAGAAGTTTGTTGAAGTAGTCAGCGAGGATTTGGCAGTTATTCTTCGTATTGGTTTCTAGTGAGCCATCTGGTTTCTTGAAGCAAAGATTGGGTGGCTGGTATCCTATGGTATATTCTTTAAAAGTCTTATAGAAATTCCTTGTGTTATTTTTCTTAAAATCTTGTTCTATTTCCTCTAATCGCCTTTTGTCGTAATTTCGTTTTTCCCTCCGAATTGTTTTTGATGCTTGTTTTCGGATTTCCAGGAATTGTTGCCATTTTTCTGATGTTTTGTTACTATTGAAGTTTTTCCAGGCTTTCACCCTTTCATCAGTTGCAAGGTCACATATTGTATTCCACCATCTGTGTTTTCTCTTTTTCGGAGGTTGTCCCAATTTCAATGTGGATTTGAGGACGTCCGCGAGTTCTGGCCAATTTGTGGTGTGTGTTTGACTGATTTCGTGTAAGATGTTTTGCTTGTTGAGTTTTAAGTATTCCGGGTCTGGTCTCAAAACTTTGTTTAGTTTTGGTTTTCTCTTGTTGGGTTGTAGCCTGGTCTTTATCTGTAAGAGATGGTGGTCTGATTCGAAAAAACCTCTTCTTGTTTTCACATTCAGAATTTCTGCTATGTTGCTCTTGGAGATGGCCACATGGTCTATCTGGAACTCTCCCAGCATTGTGTTGGGCGACTTCCAACTATACAGTTTCTTTTTGGATTTCTCAAATTGTGTTGACATAATCACGAGGCCGAAATTGTCGCAAAAGCTTATCAATCTTTCCCCATTCCTGTTGGTTCTCTTGTGCGCTGTATGGATTCCTGTGATTTTCCTGAATTTTTTTTCTTTGCCTAGTTGTGCGTTAAAGTCGCCTAATAGGATTATTACATGGTGCTTGGCAATTTTGTTAGTAGTCTCTTCCAGATCATTCCAGAAGTCATCTACTTTCTGGGGTTTTTTCTTGTTATAGTCGTTTGTGGGTGCGTGTGCGTTGATCAAAGTATATGCCTTGTTAGCCGATTTGACGGAGAGCGTTGATATGCGTTCTGAAGTGGAGTTGAAGTCGATGACGGAATCCCTGATGGATTTGTGGACTGCAAATCCTGTACCCAACTGTTTGAGTCCTTTCTCGTTGATTTTAACTGCTGGTTTTCCCTTGTAGATTCTGTAGTTTCTGTGTCAAAATGATTTTCATCTGCAAATCGCGTTTCCTGGATTGCAAGGATTTTGATGTGGAATTTTTCCAGTGTGTCTGTAAGTTGTTTCATCTTGCCCAATTTGAAGAGAGTATTTGTATTAAGTGTGCCGATGAAGTGTCTGTGTTTTGTACGTAACCTGTTAGAAGAGTTCTGATTCTCAACAATAGACTTATCATGATGATCCTGGTCCCCCGGAATCCGATGACCAGGTAAAGTCAGCCTCACGACTGGTGTCCGGGGTAGTGGATTCATTCCTTGTATTCTCATCATGTTTGGCTTTCAAGTTGAAAAGTAGGTTTGGTGGTGGTCCTTTCGAGGAAAGACCACGGGGAATACGACTTGATTGTTGAGATCAAGAAGATTGTTGTCGCAGCCGCCCCATCTAGGAGAACAGACGCTGACCATTACCCGCTGGATACCAGACAGACGGTAGTGGGTTTACGAATTGTGTTAGTTTTTGGTCCGCCCTGGGTATTTAATTTCCCCAGTACCACCTATATCTAGGAGGCTATCCCCTATCCGCCACCTGGGGAGGTGCCCGATGGGGGTACTAACAACCCCACACGGGTATTATTATTATTATTATTATTATTATTATTATTAATTTAGGGAATGTTAATTATGACAATTCAATGTTTCATAATATAAAATATATTACGAAGATTTTTGTAATGAGGTTTTGTAATAATTATTTATGTTTATTTATTTAAATAATTATGTTTATTTATTTAAATAATTATGTTAATTTACAATCTCAAATAATGTATGTTTAGTAATTTGAAGTCTTAGAACATGTAAATTAGGATGGTGGCGAACCCCTATATAAATGGACTGCTACAAGTCAAAAGGGGAGTTCGATTGCTGACACGGAAGAGGCAGTTCGACAGAAGACGAGGGTGAACGGTTCGGTCGGCAAGGAAGCGAGTCGGGAACGAGGCGCCGAGTCGAATGAAGCGTTGGTCGCTGAAATGAATGATGCGTTAGTCGCTGAAATGAATGATGCGTTAGTCGCTCAAGAAGAAACGAAGAACCCGTCTGCGTTAGAAGCCACCGTAATCTACTCTGTTCGTGTGTCGATGAAGAGTGAAGAACCCGTCAGCAGAAACCAGAATGAAGAAAGAAAACTTCACAAAGAGTCAAACCGAACTTAAGTAATAAGTGAGATAGATTTGACAGTAATTTTATTGTTTTTACACACAATATATTTATCAAGCCGATACTTTATGTAAATTTAGCTATATTAAATTAGCAACTTAAATTGTATATAATTAATATAGAACTGACTAATAAACATTTATTGTAAAGCCACCAGGCCTCCCCCATTTCTTTACATTTTTGTTTCTTGAATTGCACAGAATAGTGAATTCCTTGAAGCTACTTGTGAAATGAAAATGACATTCTGTTCCTATTCTTCATTTCCGACTAATACTCCAAGGAAATATAAAAATCAAAGAACTAAAAAGAACATGAATAAATGTAAAGAGCCAGCAGTGATGTAAGAAGAAGAATGTTTTTATTTCAGTTATCCATTCGATTCTTCGGAAATTTTGCTCTCTTTTAAATTTAAAAATAAAATAGAGATTTATTATTTATAAAATTCATATTTGAAATTATTTAGAAGGCAGTACTTTAATTTTGAGGCGTCATCTCCCAATAGTTTTAAAAGATTTTGTAGCAGAAACAAATTTGTTAAATTCAATCTTTAAATCTAAAAGATATTTAAGATCCTGACTCAAGTAATTCAGGCGACTGCAAACCTTTTATTTCCTTTCCATAGTTCTTTTATCAATGCTCTTAAAATTTTAAATATGACCTTGTGAAGAATGGGGGGTTTGTATTTTCTTGTGTTTAATTTTCAAAATATGCTGTAATTAGTTAAATTAAAATTCAAAAACGGTTAATTTCGGTAATTTCAACTCAAAAAAGCTTGACGAAAACCTGAAATGATTAAAAATTCGTAAGATAATGATTTATATTTAAAATACTTATTATTAGTGGAACAATTAATTTTTTTAAAAAAATAAAATTGCTTGAGATTAAATTATTTTTTTTTTTTACGGGCTTTCAAATAATCATAATAAAAAATGTTTTCATTAATGGCTTTCTAAATATGCAAATTCATTTGATGCTATTCATTTCCAAAAATAAATTAATTTGTAAGCATTTTCTTTTTTAGAGAAATAGATTTTCTTAGAATTAACAAAAATCTATTTAAAAAAAATCAAACTAAAGATGTAAATTTAGAAATAAAATGTAAGAATTCATTGCTATCATAAATTAAAAATTATTATATTAAAAGAACCGAAAAAAAGTAACAGTGTTTAAATTTCCATAGAGATTTTAGGGTTTATTTTAAAGATTGAGGTTCATGAAGACAAATAGCCAAATAGAAAGAAAGAATATTGTAAAGAATCCTTACACTACCAATATATTTATCTATGAATTACCATTAAAAGCATTTTATTGTAAAATTGTATCCCGACTGTATCTAACCCTCTTTTATTTTATTGCTTTTGTTCTTGTTTTATGTTATTTTATTTGAAAACCATCATTATTTTCATATATTTGATATTTCTTAAAATCTTCCAAAATGTTATTTGTTTTGATTCCGAAATTACTTTTCAAATAAAACAGTAAAAAAACAATATTCTAGTTACATGGGCTATGTTTTAATTCAGCGCATAAAATAACTTCTTGTTATTTCTTTTCTCTCCATCACAAATAATAATAATAATAAAAAAAAAACACTTTTACTTTACTTGGTGTAGATAATAGACTCCAAAAACTCGCTAAAATATGTGGTTGAAGTGTTTTATTTTAAAATTAAATGTAAGTGCCAATTTTTATTTTTCTATTCAATTCAGAAATTAAGCTTCCAAATATTAAAAATCATTTCATAATGTTCATTTACTTTAATTAATGTTCAAGTAAAAGAAATAAAATATAAATTTGTGGCATTTAAATTTATATTTCATTTTCTCCTTTTAGCTTGTACCTTACTTTACTAACGGATTTTGTGTTACATTTAAATTGCTTAACTAAATAACAAAATTACATCAACAAATTTAAATCCATTATTTTCTGAAGAAGTTGATCAGTTCGTAATAAAAGATACATTAATCACTGAATTTACAAGAAGATTTTCCTTCTAGTCTTTTTATTAAAAGAGTTCATGTAGCGTGAGGTAAGGTTTTAAGAATTCTCAGATGTGTCAGTGGGTTTCAGGAAAAGAAATGTTTTATTTTTTTGTGACCACCTAATTGACCTTGAACTGAAACTGGAAATCCCCGTTGCTCAAAGACATCCCTTTGTTTTGAATGAGAATCTGAAAAAGAAAAAAACAAAACAAAATAAAAAATATTCTTATATCGACATCGTTTTTAACTAAATTTCTAATAAGAAATATGGAAAAACATCACCAACATCAAACATTTTTTGCAATAAAAAAAAAAAGGATATCATGGTTTAAAATCAGCAGAGTTAATAGAGAATGAAATAGAAATGATATGAAATAAACAATTAATTACAAGAAACTAAAAACAACAAAGAAATCAACGTTAAAAATAGTTAATTAATAATAATGTTCAGCCTAGTTAATGGATAATAAAGTGAATTAATGAGAAATGAAGTAACTGCGGATATTTTATTATTAACAAGAATTAAGCATTACATTTTAAGTTGAAAAGTAAATGTTTTTATAAACAATTTACAGGTTTGAAGATCTTGATTTGCGGAATGTTTCTTATCTTCAACAGCATTCGATGTCATAACTTTTACAAAGAAAAGCTGTTAGTTCATATCAATTACTATCGTACCTTCATGCTCCGTATGAAATACTTCACAAACAGAATGATTGCAAATAGAATCTTATATATTATCACAATTTCATTATGAATTTCTCCATGTTTCTCATATTATAGCATTCCTACTGAATAATTACAGAGTTAGTAAGAAACACAATACAAAATTTAATATCAGAGTTATTATTTTCCTAAGAATACACAGTGGAAGCTTACTGAATAATTACATGGAAATCTTCGAAAAGATAAGACAATTTCAAGACTATTAAGAGTTCCTTTTATAAGTTCGTTTGATTTCTGATGAAAGTTGAACTTTCCATTAAACTGAAGTTCAAAATAAATTACAAATGAGCAAAAGGAAAAAAGGAAAATTTAAAATTAATCAAGTTACTTGAGAGAAATCAGTTAAAATATTTCAATTAGCTAAAAAATCCACTGTTCGCAGTGTATGCATACGAGCGAAAAAAAAAATAATGTTACGCACAATGTAACTTTACAAAATTAATCTTGTGAACAAATGTAACTTAAAGATAAAAAAAAAAAAAATTGGTCAAGCTAACATAACTTAAACTGATGTAAATTAACGTAAAAAAGTCCAAGTTGTTCGATTAACTGGAGGAAACCATATTGGATGCCATGTTGGACGGTAGAAATAATTTATTGTGGCCGAAAATACTGCAATGGAGACGTTAGTTTATCTTTTGTCAACTTCACGGTGTCCAATCGGAATCATCCAAAGGAAATCCAAAGCTTCTATCTAACTTGATTGCAAGTAACTCTAACAAGGGGAGAAACAAATCACTTCATTAAGAACTGAATTTGTTATGATTATAAACTTAATTTGTAAAACTTAAAATTTTTTAAAAAATAACTTTCTGATACTAAAATAAAATCTTCATATTTTTTTTCTTTAAGATTCACTTCTTAGAAAAAAATAATTCTCAAGAATTAATCAAATTTCAAAAAAAAATGAGAAAAAGTAAACAGTACTTTTGAAGTAAATTAAAAAGCTATTCGATTGTTATACTTCTTCTTAGTAGGTTTAGGTTGTCATTCTTACAGAAGATAATTAAAAGAATCTACTCGTAGTGAGTTTCTACAAAAATAAAAGAAATGTAATAATATACATACTTTACGATTCCAAACTGGGAGACATGAGATAAAAGATCTTAGAAAATAATATTCTTACGGCGATCTCATTTGCAAAATGAACGAGGAGCAAAAATAAGCATCTTTCTAAGACGAAAATTCTGCTTCGACTCCGTTTTCAAATCAACAACTCATCACTTGGAAACTGAATTGTAACAAAGGTTGTAACAAATTGATTATAAAAAAACTTTTTCTTGAGCGTGGTTAATGCATCTGACAATGTTTGTTCAACAATCAACCAGAATACCTGAAATAAATAACCGAAAACACAGAAAGAAGACAGTAAAAAACAGACACGCTGTAGATAGTTGCAACATAAAAGCACAAAACTAAAAGTTCACTGTTTTTGGAAATTGTGATACCGGGAGTCGACAACAAAAAGTATTATTATTCTAAATCTTCTTCTTCGTCTCCTTCTTCACCTTCGGGAGGAGGAAGTGGCAGCAGTAGGCACACAATGGCGCCTCCTTCGTGGCGTATTATTATTATTATTATTATTATTATTTTTATTTAGTATTATTATTATTTTTCTTTCAACATAATTATTATTGGTTAAAAGGTGTTTAAGGTTAAGAGCTGTATCTGTATATTTTGAACTTTTTGTATGATGTTTTTCTATTGAAGAATTCATTGGAAAAGTTCCAAGAAAGCTAAAGCGAAAGATAGGAAAGAGAGACAGCGAAATGATTAAAATCTCTTTTTCTATTCGTTCTTTGTAATAAAGAAATTTGAGCAATTAGAATATCAAGGATTGTATGTTAAATGAAGTAAAATTAAATTATACATTGGAAATTAAGAGACTGTTAATAAAGGAGACTGAAATAATCACAGAAAAATCGCATTTTACATCATACCAAAAATTGGATGAGTTAGTCTATTAATTTTTTAATTGAAAAATTCTGCATGTTTATAAACATTTGAATTAAAGACTGAAATTAAAAGGTTTTACGAGTGTGAAATCAAACAGTGTACATATAAATCGACAACACACTTAAAATAATTATAAAAACTTAAAAAACTTTAAAAAAACCGTAACATGTTTCGATTAGCTTCCACTAATCATCCTCAGACGGAATGAAGGAGAAGGAATTAATCCGCCAATACACGGCCTCGTCACAAAAAAACCCAAAACAAACAACAAGTTTTAATTCGCTCCGCTCGTTTGAAGGTAACCAATGATCGTGAAGCTCTTAAGTCCAATGCCATTTTACCGTCAGAGGGGGGAGAAGATCCAAGAATATTTAAAACTGATAGCCATAATGAAGATTGTTATCAACAGATACCTTGGCATTATACGATTTGTATTTCAAAATAAAAAATAATTCAATAAATTTTCTTAGAAAGCTATCATTCTGTTTGGCAACAATTCTAATCTTATCCCTATCAATTTCATGATGAAATTTATGAACATGATCGGCAGTATTATACTTAAAATTACGTTTACCAATTGCCTTTTCGTGCTCCTCCAGTCGTTTTCAAAAAGGCCTATATGTTTCCCCAAAATAAATGCAAGAATGATTTTTACAAGGAATAGCATAGACGCAATTGTTCTTATTCAGACATGAGGTATCATCCAAAACCTTAGCACCCCCATTAATACAATTTGCAACAGTGAAGCCCGTGGCCGCAACCACTCCAATTCCATAACTCCTTAATATTTTGTATTTGATTTGAGAAATCCATGTATTGAAATTGATGTTAATTTTATAGTCCGAAATTCATCGTTCAATGAAATTTGAATAGAGAACTACTATCTGAAATAATTTGTTAGTGAAAACGAATCAATGTATATGATAATTAAATTGGGTATAATTGTTCGCCTATCTTCGAGAATCTCACATGATAAGGTCCAGACATAGTAGTTTAGAAAGATAATACGTAGTTTACACCTACTTATTGACGAAATGTTCAATGTCTCTTTGAAATTAGTGTTGATTAATTGTGATAACAGCACTTTAAGGTTGGGATTTGGGATATACTGTAAATATCGTACCTTTTTTTTAAAAAAAATCGTCATTTCCTTATTACTATCAGAAACACTACACTATGCCTAATGGAAGGCCAAGCACTCACAAATAAAATAAAAATAAATATATATATTTATAAAAATATATATTTAAACTTTAAGGTACAAATGGAATGCTTATGTACAAATGTACAAATGGAAAGCGGTACCCAACAGCTTTAAAAAGAATGCATTTATAATGGCAATTAGAAGGGCTTTTTTGACTTCATCTGATTATATATTGTTTGAAGAGGAAATTAAAAAAATTAAGGAAATAGCTTTAAATTGTGGTTATAATGAGGGATTTATTAATTTAATGGTTAAGAGCACTCTAAATAAGATTTATAATCCAAATAATTTAAGTCAAATTAAGCCTAAAATTTTTTTTAAGGATTCCATTTGTACCGGGGGTTTATTATCCTATTGCTCGAATATTAAGGAGTTATGGAATTGGAGTGGTTGCGGCCACGGGCTTCACCGTTACAAATTATATTAATGGGGGTGCTAAGGTTTTGGATGATACCTCATGTCTAAATAAGAACAATTGCGTCTATGCTATTCCTTGTAAAAATCATTCTTGTGTTTATTTTGGGAAAACATATAGACCTTTACAAAAAGGACTGGAGGAGCACGAAAAGGCAATTGGTAAACGTAATTTTAAGTAT
>JAFIDM010093597.1:0-12618 GCA_023159025.1 Thereuonema tuberculata
TAGTTATATTGTTTTTATTATTTTTTTTTTCATTTTTTATAATAAAATTTTTTTTTAAGATTGTTTTATAGATATACTTTTCTTCAATAGTTAATATTTTAATTTTTTTCCTAATCTCATTCTTTTCTTCTATTCTTTTTGTATTAAAATAATAAAAGAAATTTTTTTATATTTTAAAACATGTTTTGTTAATATTTTCCATTTGGTTTTTATTAATAAAAATCCAACTCTCCAGTCCATAATGTAGAATAGAGTCTACAAGGGACTTATAAATTATAATTTTTTGTTTTAACGGAATAATATGCTTGATGTTGTAGAACAGATAGGCTAAAGAGTTTAATTTATTTATTACATAATGATAATGAGTTGTCCAAGTAAATTTCTCATCTATGTATACACCCAGGTATTTTTGCTGAGAGACAAAATCAATTTTATCGCAATCGCATAAAACATTGTTTATTTGTTGAGTATCGACCAAATTTACGCAATCTTTTTATGCAAAAAACAATATAAATTTTTATTTATAATTTTATTCTTATTTTTTATAGTCAATTTACTTTTGTATTTTTAATATTTATTGTCATTTTATTATTTATGGCCCATTTATTTATCTCATTAATGTTCATTTGTAATCCGTTATATGCTTTCAATTGATCTCTGTCACTTGTGAGAATTAGAATATCATCAGCGTATAAGTAGATATTAGAAAGGGATATACAGTTATTTATAGAGTTAATATATAAATTAAACAATAAAGGTCCCAAATTGGAACCCTGCGGGACCCCAGATCTAATGTTGTACTTTTTACTTACATAGTTTTGAATTTTTATTTTCATTTTTCTATTTTGTAGATAAGTCTTTATTAGATTATGAATTTTACCTCGAATGCGAATGATTTGCAATTTTTCTAATAATAAATCATGATTTATACTGTCAAAGGCCTTACTGAAATCTATGAAGGCAATATATATAATTTTTCCATTATTGAGTTCATTATTAATATTTTCACAAAGGTTTTTTAGTAAAATTCCAGTGCTTTTTTTTGGTTGGTATGCGTATTGATTACAATTTAATAGTTTTTTTGCATTAATGTAATTGTAGATCATTTTATTTAAATAACTCTCGATTTTTGATATGTTCGAGAGTAAAGATACGGGTATATAGTTTTCAAAATTACAATAGTTTTTTATGTTGCCACCTTTATAAATCGGAATAATATGTGCAATCTACCAGAAGTTTGGATAGATTTCAGTGCTAATTATGTTTTCAAATAGTAATTCTAAAAATTGTGCAAAAATATCCTCATGTTTTTTAATTTCTTTTACTTTGATAAGATCACATCCATTGGAATTATGACTTTTTAGATTAGATATAATTTTTTTAATATCTAGCAAATTTGGAGTAAATACTATCATAATATCATTTTGGAAGTTGTTTTCATAATTTATTATATG
The DNA here is from genome assembly GCA_023159025.1 of Thereuonema tuberculata. Taxonomy (NCBI): domain Eukaryota; kingdom Metazoa; phylum Arthropoda; class Chilopoda; order Scutigeromorpha; family Scutigeridae; genus Thereuonema; species Thereuonema tuberculata. The sequence goes on from JAFIDM010093597.1 coordinate 1,455, forward strand.
TATATTAGAATTTGTTATTTCATTACTATTTGTTTTCTTTTTTGTAAATGCATTTTTGAACTCTTTGAATATGATATTTACATCATAAATTTTTAATAATTTTTCAATTTCAGTGTTTTCCAAGTTTTTTTGTTTATAATTTATTTGTTTATTTAGAAAGTTCCATATGTTAGTATTTATTTTTGGATCGTTTTCTATCAAGTTTTCATTTCATTTTTCATTTTATTTATAAGATTTTTAAGCCAATTCCTTTTTTTTTATAAATATTTTGTAACTTTATGTTTCTTTTATTTTTTTGAACACTTTTGAATAATTTATTTTTTTCATTTATATATATCATTAGTTCATCGTCCATCCATGGTTGTTTATAATTATTTATTTGATTATTGTTTAGAATATTTTGTTTCTTATATACACTATATTACGATATTTTTTTTCCAATTTATAATTTTTAATAATAATTATATTATTCTATATAATTTGTTGATTATTTTATTTGAATCTGAAATTGAATTATTTCAACAATAAGTTCTTTCAACTTACACTCAAAAAAGTCATCATTTATCCAACCATTAAATTTATCTTTCCTCTCAATTTTTTTTTCCTGAAAATCATTAATATTACTTTTGATTTCAATAAGTATCCCAAAATGATCTGATATGTCCCATTGTATAATAGTGGCTTCGGTATGATTCATGTTTTTGAGATTAGAAAAGCAATGATCAATGCAAGTAATTGAATTTGTAAATTTTGTATTTGCAATTCTAGTAGGTTTGTAAACATAATTGGTAAAACCATAATTATAAAAGTTTTGTAAATATTTTATTGTATTTGTGTTCAAATTAGTTTTAAAGATGTCTATGTTTGCATCACCAATATAAATAATATTCTTACCTATTTTATTTTTTATTTCTGAGATATTTGCTTGTAATTCTTTACAGAAATGGTCACATTAGTATGAGGAGGCCTGTATATTGCATGTAGTACTGTTTCATATTTTAGAGATGAAGTCTTTTTTATTTTATAAGTTATGTTTTCATATAAATTCGATGATAAGTCTAACATTGAAATTTCTATGTCTAAGTTACTTTTATAAAAAATCACAATCCCGCCACCTTTTGCAGATTCTCTAAGTTTGTAGATTTTTGAAAAACCTGATATATTAAACATGAACAATTCATTTTCTTTAATATTTACTTCTACTGGAATTATCATATGTAACCCATTTGTTTTATCATACAGGTTGGCAGTTAGATATGTGAAATTAGTTTTTAAGCTACGTATATTTAAGTAAAGGCAATTAAAATTATTCTGTTCGAAATTCCAATCTAAGATGTTATCGGTGATTTTCAAATTACCTAATTCTATTTTCCTAATACACGTCATTTATTATTTAGTTTTGGTTTTGTTTTGTTTTAATTATAATTTACTCAATTCTTCTTCAAATTTAATATTCACTATTCTAGAATTTTCATTTTTTCTTACTAATATTTTGGAATTTTTGAATATTAGAAAATGAATCACCTTATTAGAGATTATGTATTCATGAACGTGATTGGCTTGCAGGAGAACTAATCACGCAGCAGATTATAAATTCAATAGAAAACAGTCGACGAATCATTGTTATTCTTTCAGAGAATTTCGTGAAGAGTAATTGGTCTATGTTTGAGTTTCAATTAGCTTATTTTCAGTTCATTCAAGATAAAATTAATAGGATTACTATAGTTGTTTTGGGAGATTTCCCATCTAAGGATGATATGAGTGTGGAAATGAAAATGTATATTAACATGTACACATATCTTCGATGTGGAGATAATAGGTTTTTTGATAAGTTTACATTTTTAATGCCAAAGAAGAATTTAGTTTAAATTAACAGAATCTAACTACATGTAAATAAAATTCTCTAATATAATATTAGTTTGAGATAGTTCTTTGCGTATTTCTGAAAAATTACAACTCAATCTACTACATCGAACCTTCTTCCATACAAATAAAGAATACTAGAAACAATAACTTTAATAGAAATGAGGGTATCAAAGTGGACCCAATCACTATCGGTTTGATTAGAAATTTTATTAAAACAGACAATAAAAAAAGGAGTTACTATCACAGGTGCAAATTCATTGAATTATTGACTTTATCATATTATTGTTTTGTGAACATTAATTTTATGTATTATTGTCATTATCCATAAATTTAATAATGTTGACCAAATTAAATCAATTACCATTGTTACAACAATTTTATAGCATTCATTTTGATATGTACTTTTGAATTGATGATGTTCTTTCTGTTTTGTATTATTGTTTGATTTATTAATTCTTATTTTGCTTGAAGAAGGGAATTACGCAATATTATGTTCCCGAAAATTCGCTATTTTGTATTTAAATAAAATATTTAAATATATGAAAGAGTTTATGGAGTTTCTTTTATGCATTACAAGAATATGAACAGAAGAGAATTTGTAGAAGAATTTGGTATAAATTCTAAAATTGTTAAAATGTTTATATTTGTCATTGATTTTCTGATGATAAATGAGTCAAATTACTTTTTTCTAAAGTAACTATTCTTTTTAGCTTTAGATCAGAAATCAATAATTTGATTTTACATATTAGCTAAAATAAATATGTAAACTACTGTAAATAAAATAATTCTGTATTGTTATGTTTTGTGGAGTTTTTTTCCTTTCAGTTTGCTGGAATTTTATTTATTATTTATCGTTAACATTTACAATATTCTCCTAAAGACACTTGTTTAATTACAATGGCATTGATCTCTTCCCTTTTAAATGCCATAGAATTAAAATAAAAAATAAGTTCGTTAAATACAGAATTTTTGAATATTATTTTTAAACTATTAAAATTTTGTTACTTAAAAAAAATATTAGAAACAAAAAGTAATAATAAATCAAATCATTTAACGTGCTGTGAAAAATTGCTTAAAAAGCGAGAAATCAAAGGCAGCAACTGAATAAATAGAGGCCGCAAGAAAGACAAGAAATTAATTGGGGTGCCAACTCTTGCTTTTATGAGGTCACTGTCAGGTGTGACGTGACCCTCACTTAAGATCTTGCCTCTCTGGTTCTTTTATCAGGGAAGGCGGGGTTGGGCTGAAGAGTCCGATGAAGGACGAAACAGCTGTTCCCAACTCCTTCCCTATAATCGAACAAGAGAGGCAATTTCAATTTATTCAGATGCTGCCTTTGATTTCTCGCTTTTTTAAAAAAAGTAATTCTGTATATTAAAACACATACAATAACATAACATAATATAAGATGATATGGGAGGTACTTTAGTAGTCCCTTACACTGCAGCCTCAAAAGGCCTATTGTGTATCCCAATGTCATTTAATTATGCATAAGACCTCCGATATATTGTATATATTGTATCTGACGCTAGCAAGTTCCTCACACTCACTTAGGATGTGTAGTGCTGTTTCATCAGCTTGTCCACATCTTCTGCAAGTAGGATTTGAAAGAATATTTAGGTTAAAAAGTGTTTCATTAGATGGGAGTGGCCTTAAATAGCCCTGTCACTGATCTAGTCTGGTTTTCATTTAATTTAATAAGCTCTTTATCTTAAAGGCTCAGTAATGAAGAGCTTTGTGTGTTTCTGCCCTGGAAGATTATTTCAGTAGATCTTTTGCTGATTCCTTACCCAGTCACGTACAGCAGTTTTAGTGGTTTCAGCAGTGATCTCACAAACTGGTTCTGGTCTAAAAGATAAGGCTTTAGTTCTTTTTTTTTTGCTATTTTATCAGCTACCTTGTTACTTCCAATCGCTTTATTTTCTCGTAACCATACTAATTGTCAAAGGACAAACAATCATTGAAAGATTTTATGATTTTTACAATTTTAAATTTTTGAAAAATTTAAAGAAAATTGTGAAAATCATGAAATCTTTCAATGATTGTTGTCCATTGGCAATTATAAACTGTGTTCTTAAAAATATAAACATTATTATTTTAGCCATATTTAGATTGTTTTAAAACTTTATCTATTTCAATGATTGTTATCGATTGACAATTTTAAGTACATGAAATCTTTCATCATTTATCGTCCACCACCATCTTTGTTTTAAATTATAAACACTGTAATCTATGCCATATTTATGTGGTTTTTAAAACTTCTGTTTTTCTGTTTGTTATATTATTCTATGTTTCTCTGTACTTAAGCCTGAGGAAGCAGGGTAAGATATTTCCTTTGAAATATAGTAATGAGTGATGAAGAATTTGTTGTTCTAGTGTTTTATTCAGTTATGATTTATATTTTCATATGCCAATTGCAAAATGGCGTATGTTTCAGTTTGGAATACTTTTGAATCGATTCTTAGGCTGAAACTAATGTCTTTCCTTGGTTTCATCCCTCGACTTCCAGCTCCTGTTTTCACACTTTTTTTAGATCCATCCATGAACCAGATAAATCCATTGACATCAGTGGTTTTTCTTTTTTTTGCATTATTCCATTCTTCTTGGCTAGAAATCTTAATGCCAAAAGGTTTGGATAAATGAAATCCTAGGTGTCATTTCATGAGAAACCATTTGCAGAAATTGATCTTAGAAATATCCTTAGCTCTAATGAATGTCCCAGATTACAATAAAGTGGTTTCCATAGATTATTAATTTTTAATTATGGTTGCGTCTGCTTCATTTGCCAAGTGAAGAGGAGGTAAATCAAGAAGGACCTTCATACTGGCAATAGGGGTTGTTTTCATTGCCCCAGTGATTCCAACACATCTGCTAGCCTTTGTAAGGTGTTCAATTTGTTCCTGAACCAAACACAAACAAAAAAGCACTTGTGTACTAATAAATAAATATAAAATTAAATTTACATACAATGTTACGAATCCCTATTAACTCGGAATCCATTTTCAAATGTACAGGAAATTCCTTTGATTCATCTTAGTGACATGCCGGAAATAAGTCAGACTACGCCACCTGGATCAAAGTCACGCCTGAGTCTATTTTATGACTTTAATATGGAGCCTATTGTTGAGCGTCGTAGAATACATAATTTTTGAAATACTAAATATCATATAACGGTGGTCGCTGAGAATTCATGGTTACAGCTTCGTTGGAGTCTTATAACAGCCGATTCATAAATTTTACGTAAGTTGGTATCCTGATAAAACCATATAGAATAGGTTCAGTGATGTTAAGGGAGTGTCCGTAACCGTAGAATATTAAAGGGTGCATTCTAATTTTTATTAGAAGAAGGATTTTTATTAGAACGATATTATGACCTCCCAAATCTCAAAAGCTTTACTTCTGGGACTATTTCATAATATTCAATATTAAATAACATAATATTCAATATTTTTGAAGGAATATTCAATTTTTATACAATCTGCTTACATTACATAAAATTTAACAAGATGGGATATGTTAAAGTGACATATGATCCAAATATACATTCTTAGAGCCTGATTAATATCTCAAATGGATAATGAACACTATAGATCAGGAGACAGCTTTAATCTTTTTAGAAAGAAAATTAAGTAGCAATCATCAAACACAGTAATAAATATTACTGAAGTAGCAGTGAAAAATCAACATAATTTCAAATATTGTTTGTGTTACTAGTTATTTCTCATCCTATATTTTGGCGAACTATGTTTTTAGTTTACGTTTAAAAAAATTCATTACAAAATAATATTAGTTTTTAACTATATTGACTTCGTTTCAATAAAGAAAATTAAAGAAATTGAAACAAAAAAAAAATCTTAACGTTCATAATAATTCATAAATCAAGAAAAAAATCATAACTGGACAGTAAATATCGCATCAGTGCGCATCCCTCCTCTTTCCTTTTTATAAGGGGTTCGTTTTACATTGATTCGATTTACGACGCCACTGCAGGAACGAAACAACGGCGTAAAACGTGGGCTGCCTGTATTTCGTACGTACTAAATACAAATGAAACAGATGAAATAAAAGCTACTGTTAGTCAATTAACAGATGGGTCAACAACGAGAATATTACTGCAAGAATGGCGAATTCAAGCAAAGGTAGCGTGTTTTGACACCTGAAAAGAACAAGCTTCCAATATTAATATTCAAACAAGTCTACTATTTAAAATAGTTACAAACCGAAAAACCTACTGAAAAAGCTCCCAGCGGTTTTTTAGAAATGAAAAGACGCGAATTTGTAATACTGAAGGTAAGACACCACCCTGAAACAGCAAAGGAATCATTTGAGGGTCATTCCACGCCAAATCAACCGCTTAGTTCACCACCCCATCACAGATTTTTATGAAAATTTATTTGCATATAAAGAGTCATAAGATAAGACATTCTGAAAAATATGGGATTTTTAGGTCAAATATTTGCCGAGATATGAATTTTTGAAGTTTTTTTTTTTTGTGCCACGCCCCTTTTTTGACGTATTTTCTTGTATATCTCATCTCCTAATCAATCAAATGGAACCAAATTTGTTTTCCCCATGTATTTTTTTATGCTGAATCCAAAACTTCCAACGAAATTAGTCTAGGACTAATAGTTATATAGTAATAGACAGCATGTAAGCATTTAGGAAAAAAATTAAATGGCCCTGTGGGACAACTATTAAAAATTTGAGATTTTAACCCAAGTCTAAAAAAGGTCTAAGGTAACTGATAAAAAAAAATCAAGATGATGTTTTTCTCCTGAGCTTAGAAAAAAAATCGCAAAGTTCGTACTCTTTTCGAATTGCGTAAATGAAATATTCAAAAATTATTACTTTGTCATTGCATATTTACTTAGTAAATTCAAGTTATCCCTTGCTTTAGTCACAGCGCTGTAAGCAGTAAATCTCACTTATAACAAGTAATAACCCAGGTAAAACCCATATTTTCAAACTGAATATAGTTTGAAATATGGTGATTCAAACAGGAAATTCACCATCGCCGATACGCCGATCGCCGTATAGGCCTAATGATCCAAAATGTTATTGAAGAAATACAGGGCTTTTCATTAACTTCATTTCCTTTAATAAAAGTGTTTTACTAAGGTGTTACTTAAAATATTTTCAATAAAAATTAATTTTTTTCTGACAATAAAAAATTAAAATACTAAACTCTGTTATTATACAGCGAATTCTATTAATTTCAAAATTATTAACTAATAGTTATTCAGGACAAAATATTTAAAGCAACCATTTTTTTTCTCGCTTTCTTTTCAAAATACGATTATTTACGTATTTTTGGTTTTGAATCATACAATTGTGGAATGGGCGGAAACTTTAAGTTTGGCCGAATACTTTCATTTAAATATTTTGTGCTAATAAAGCAGGAACACAAATACAACTTATATTCATTAACTTTTATTAAAAATATCATAAAAATTGTTTTAACGAAAATTACAATCATAATGATTGAAAGAATTAAATAACAATTTGAAATAATTTTAATGAATTTTTATTTAATTAACACCTTTTATTGGAATCCGTCTTAATTAAGGTGAATTCAAGTTTTAAGTAGCTCTTTATGCTTAACTTTTAAATTCACAATTATTGCTTTTACTAATAGATTTTTCTTTAATAATTTTAATTTATAAATCAATAAGCATAAACTAAGTGATATAATGGACATTGAAATTGATATTTTAAAGTCAACAATGAATCATTTGTTTGAAAAATAAATTAAAAATAATATTCAAAGTAAATTTCAAAGCAATGATTACAATCAGAGTTGAAAATCCCAGATATCAGAACGCCACAATATCGCTCATTACTAGATACAAACAAAATAATTTATAAGCGTTTGATAATTTTGTTACTTTTTCAACCATTTTGAACTTTTCACTGGTGAATATTTTGAATTATTCAAAAGTGATCAATTAAAAAATTTCTTTTGAATTCACCATGCAAACGCAGCTAATGCACAGACTTTTACTGAAACGACTTCAGGGAATCGTTAAGAACATAAGTGGTCTCCGGAATTGTTTATTCGTTTTAAAGAATTTGAAGTCGATTAATTTATTTTCTAATTTCCACAGTTATTCATTAGTATATCATCGCAACTTGTTTTTTATAAAAGTAATTTCGAATATCTCCATTTTCTTTCAATATCTGACTTATCATTAGTATTCTAAAACTCATCTTTCAGCGTAAATAAAGTGAGAAACAAAACCAAACAGAAAACGAAATTCGATACCTATAGTTTAAACAGCATTTTTAAACTTATTGTTAACAATGTTGAAGCGGAATTTTAAATAATATTTTAAGAAGTTCTCCACATTTTCCTTTTATCAAAATAGCTATTTCTTTTGTTTCGTTTTAAAAAATATATAGAAATCTTGGCATTAGAAGTTTCAAACACTTGTTTATGGAAATACAAATACTCAAGTAATATTGCTTCTGATTTAATATAAACAAAACATCAAGACAAGCATCAAACTGTAACAAGTAGAGAATTGCATCTATTCATACGGGTCAGGTTCAACTCGTCATGAGCAAGTCGACGCCGCCCATTCGATTCTCTTCGAAATATTGTAATTCTACAAATTCGAGTAAGGAGTTTATTTATTTCCCTGGAAATAAATTCGTTATTATAATAAATACAACTTATAAGTATAATAGTACACTTTATTTGATTATTTACAAACAAACAAAATATTCTTTTTTTAAAAAAATAACAAAAACTATGTAAGATAAATTTGAATTTCCAAGAATATTTGCAGAGGCTTTAGTATGAACTTAAGTAATAGCTGTGCCGCCTTGGCCGAGCGGTCTAGACGGCGGTCTGCCATGTGGTCAGTGTGCCGCCACGTGGGTTTGAATCCCGCTAGTGGCATGGCTGTTTCTTTCTTCTTCTGTGTTTCATGCGTTTCTTCCCTGGAACTTACAATTTCAGGGTTATTCCGGTCGAGATGAGAATCTCACCCCCCATAGACTATTCTAGCCTGACGTTGTCAGGTCGGGCTAACTCGGTGGTTCGTCGGTCGCCGAAAACAGTAAAAAAAAAAGAACTTAGATAATTAACATTAATCCGCTTTACCTGTCTTAAATTCGTAGAAATTGTTTTTGTCCTTCACTTCTATCCCTACTTATAGAAGGCAAACAGCTCGTCAACTGTTGTCTCAGCGTGGAATAGAAAAGTATTACTGTGAGGTCTTTCTTCATGTCTTCAATAAAACTCTTAGTGAAGGCACTGTGAAAGATGGAACACACTCTAAACTTCAGCGAATTTCAGTAAAAGTTATTAGTGAGGTGCAGTCACTGTCGATGAAGCTGTGACGTACCTGTAAACAAAGAACATTGAGTGGCAACCATTTCTGCCACCGCTTTGTCTCAATCCAAAGTTATTATGAATGAATTCAGGAGATTATCTGACGAAAATAAATAATATTTTTGCTGAAATAAATTCATTCTCTGATCAGAATACGTTGTTGAAGGGACACCGGGTTCGCAAAGGATTTTGGGAGTATTTGTCGCTCTTCGATCTTGCATTCACATGCACCTTTGCTCCCTTACAAATAATAGAGATTTTAAAATACAGTGTTCAATTCGGCCTTCATTAGCCAGGAGATCGAGATTAAAAATGGAAGTCGAAAGATTTAGATCTCGTCGCTGATAGGTTCTTGGCAATCACATAAAGAATATCTTCACATTCGTTGAAATGATTGAATTCGTTGAGTGATTTGGGAATAACGATTTCAAAAATGAAGAAACACACAGAGTTAAACTAACAATTTTCGAGAATATACGAATGAATATGCACATCTTTTTTTTTATTCGTTTACCCGATCGCATAAAGAGGAGCTATTAGAATTCTGTGTTTGTGTATATATATGTGTGGAGAAAGATGTCGTTGTAAAGCGAGGATCCACACAATTGATACTCAACGAGTATTCACATATTAGTTCTGCTGCGAAAGTAGAGGCGGATCAGATGATTACAAAAATAAAAAGACGCGCTGAAGAAACTGTAGAACTAGAGTTCAAGTTGTAAACGAGTATTGCGTTGGATTATCTGAAGCCTGTCAAGGAGTCCTTTCAACTTTTGGAACCCAATGGTAAATTCGTTTCCAACTTCAACTGCTGATGCTAAAGACTCTTCAGTAATAGTTTTACTATGAATATAAATATGTTAAAAAATGTTCAAGAACACAGGATAACCGAAAGCATTAAAAAAAAATCATTATAGTAACAACATTTTTAAACTTTTTAACATGACACCAAAAAAACATTTTGTTTTATATTTTTTTTATTTTTTTGGTGAAATGCCTTTCAGAAAATTTTATATTACGAAAAAAAATATATACTGTACATAATATTTACAATAATATTGAGTAAAAACTTTTAAATGTTTAATATAACGATTTAATCACTACTACATTCAACTTAGCTTTTCAAGTATAAGATTCAAAGACGATAAGATGTCATCGAGGTTTCTGCGTAACTTATGAGGGTTCACATTCTATCTATTTACTTTACATTATTCTTAAAATCAAAATCATCAATAAAAGTGATTATTATTCAATTTGTAGAGTTTAAAACTTCCGCATGTAGATAATGGACAAAAACAATTAGTTTAAGAAATATTGAAAGATAGCTATTTTTTTGAATCACGTGTTTATGATTAGGTATTGTTATTATTTATTAGGATATAATATTCCGGGACGAGTGGCGAATAATAATATGGCTTTTTGTGATTTAATTGGGTGATTTGTGGTTTTAAAACCGCTTGGCAGTTTGGTGGATTACGGTGCTATGTTTAATGGCAAGTGTGTGTTCAAACAGGCGTTTATATAGGGGCAAGATGTTTGCCCAATATCTTGGCATGTGTTATTCATGCATGTGATGCAACATATTATATTATTAGTGGATATATCGTTATTTTCCTAAGTATGTTTTATGTTAATAGAATTATTTATTTGATTTGCAAATTAACATGCAATTTACAAATGAAAAGGCTTTATTGTTTATTATTGTATATTATTGAATAATTTATTTAAAAAAAATAATGAAAAATATATCTGTTTTTGACAATTCAGCAGATTTCCTGCTCTCGTTTCCGTTGTTAATTCTAAGAAATTTCGGTAGAAATGAAACCAATCCATAAACAACTTAAGAATCAGTCAGGTAATGACGAAGGATCTGAGTTTCTTAATTATTCTCTCTGTGGTACTTAAGGACACATTGGAAAAATCAGTTTCAAATCCTTTAAAAAAATAATATTTGTAATTATT
>JAFIDM010093598.1:0-12618 GCA_023159025.1 Thereuonema tuberculata
ATTCACCCTTTTTTGCCAATAAAATGTGTTAAGTTCAACTTTACTACTTTATTCTCTATAATTCTCTATAATTTTCAAAAACAATACATATTTTCAATTTTATTTGTTCAATACACATATACTACATAATAAGTTTATCTAAACATATATCTAAACCATATATATAATGCCCGCATTGAGGACATTTATCGCCCGCCTTGATGTAAAACAGACCTGAGCAGTTTTCTCGCAAATTCACTATTTTTGGCAACAATCCTCTCAACGCCATACCTCTTGACGTGTTCAATATAACTGTATGTATGTATATATATTCTTAAGGGAAATTTCAAGCTCTACAATTTTCTTTCTAACGATGTTTCTGTGAAACGACCGAGTGATGACCTAGAAAGGTCAGTTTGATGCAACATGTTACGAAAATGTTATTTTTGTGAAAATTACATACTTTGGATAGGGCATATCTTGCAAACCATGCGTTTTTCCGTAATTATGTATAGGAACAAAGTTGTGGGAAATTTACTAAGCTTTACTTTTTATCACGTAAATATTGCCGCTAAGGCGCACTGTTTTCGAGTTATGAGCGAAATAATAAAAAACGGGACCTTTAACCCCTCCTCCCACCCCCCGCGGCGCCTGTAATCGAGGGGACTTTATTGGACGTTGTTCAGGGGACCTACCCCTACACAATCCTGCAAATTTTAGAACTATATAGGTTTATTCCGGGTTTTTTCCTATTCTGCCTGGGCTATATCGTTAAAGTTTAGATTTTGAAATCCTAAGATAGTTTAAGAAAATATTTCCAGCCATTCCATGCTTTTTCTAATCATAATTGTTGTTGTAATGTCGTCCAAAATTACAATTTTTGTAAAATTCCCTGATTATGTACTTTAATGTTACACTTTTAGAACTTATCTACGCCGTGTCGTACGATTCCTCTCACTCCGTACATTTTTCGGAACTTGGATTCGAATCCCGATCTATCCAATTTTGAACGATAAAATGTTAAATATTTTCAATTCTCAGGTCATTTGTATTCTTCAGATTCTTGAGAAAAAATAATTAATTCTGAGGGGCCTGTTTCAAAATTAATACGGTATTGGTTAATACGAAAACACCTTTTAAGAGAAGCTTTTAACTGATTCCACGCAACAACCAATTTTTTCTGATGCTTCGTCAAGAAAGAATTTCTGAAAAGATTTATTTTTGTGGTTAAATGTTTCGAAATCTAAAAAGTGTAAGACTGATACTTTAACTCTGAAATCATACAGACTATTTAGGTTAATACACTTCGCTAAATATTGTATTAAAGAACTAAACTTTAAACACGCCCTTCCTCCTAAGGATTTCCTAGCGGAACAGTTTCCAAAGAATCGAATGTTTCCCGGGACATCCGATTGACCCACGTAGATAAAAATCAAAGTGTGAGCATCCTCAACACTATTCCTAACATTTCCCGCCTTCGGCCTATTTGTATTTCCTGTCCGAAACCATGAGAAGATAAATCCATAAAAAATCAACTTTCCTTTTACATACAGATTTCTTTTTAATATTTTTTTGGAAAAATGGCAGAGTTGCAAAAGATTTTTGATTCGAAGGAATCGTCTGTGTACCTTTTTCTACTGGGAATGACAGTCATTAATCGGCCCCGAGGCCATTTCTCTCGGTGATTACGTCTAAACACGACGTTCGTAATTTTAATTGCCTAAATATTATAATTTTCTATTTATTTTAACTGTTCTAATTTATGTTAATAGCTTGTAAATATATTTAATTGTTATGATGGTTATTTATATATTCACTTTTTCAAAAAAGAAATTGTATATTTTGCATTGTTGAAAATTTTTCCTTTTATTTTAGTAAAGTTAGTTTATAGAATTATTTAAAAAAAGTAATTGTGGAAAAATACTTTTATTTCAGTCAAGAAATGTTAAAGTGATTCTAACATTGTCACTCACGTTCTTTGTCATTGTTAAGAACGTGAAGGAAAAGCTAATTGGCGCGCGCGTGAAATGAAAAGAGAAGACCACAACAAACGGAAGAAGTCCGATATAGAGATGATATTCCTAATAATCAATTCCAACGGCACAAAATTCCTTAGTTCCGTTGGTTTGGTGAAGTCTTTCCTCATGAAAATCAAATATCTTTCCCTAACCCAATATCGGGCATTAGGGAAAGATATTTGATTTTCATGAGGAAAGACTTCACCAAACTAACGGAACTAAGGAATTTTGTCCCGTTGTAATGGTTTATTTGTTTATTGATTTTTTTATTTTGAAAAAGGATGGTAAAAGTTTTGTTTTTCCCACAGCTTTGTTTGTAAAATTTTACTTTTTTGTTATAGAGCTTATTTTATATTTGGTAGGGGGAGTTTTTAAGAAGGAAATACTTAACCAGATTAAAAGAACTTCCCCCCCCTGCCTGATATTCGAGTTTGTCCCGATTGGGAAACAAAAGAAATGCTGATTCACGGAACCTGAGATTTCATCAAAATCCAGGCATAGGTATAAATAGAGATTTAATCAGTGGAGAAATCCGAGGACGTTAGGCTGACAGTGCGGTTAGTAATGGGATAGTTGATAAGAAGAGTTTCCCGTGAGGTCGGCTGGGAACAGCCTGAAGACCTTTATTAGTGTACCCGACCGAGGATAGGAGATGTGTGTAGCCGTGATGTCTGGCCTCCGAAGTATTGCTGTCGTTAGCCGTGAAAAGCAGCTGTCTGGCCGCCGATAAATCGATGAGGAAAGAGCTGTCTTTCACAAAGATTAGTATATTATAGTCTTTTTTTTATTGTTTCTTTTATAAAGTTAATAAAATTGTTATTTTGTTAAGTTTTTTGGTTTTACTTGTTTGATGATTTCAGCCACCCATGTGAGTAAACTCCCCCGTTATCGTTTAATTCCCACAGTCAGTTACTACAGAATAAATATATTATAATATCATTTGAAAAATTAACTGAAACTTCTCTTAACAAAAACTAAAATACTCCTAATTCTTTGCAATAATTCAGTAAATTTAGATCCGTGAAGTGTGGCTAATCATCTGCAGAATTTAATATCTATAGGAATAAAGAATTTTAATAGCAGACTTGTGTATCGACATCTAAACCAACGGTAAATATATGATGAGAATATACAGTAAACCCTTGTAAATCAATTGTTAATATAATATAAATTATCCTAAAAGTTCCAAATGGTTCTTTTGTTTTCCTGATAATATGAAAAGTTATTCCGAATCCTGGAAGATTAAATGTATAATATATAGATGTCCAAAACAGATTTTGCTAGAGAATAGAAAGGATTTAATAGAGAGAGAGAGAATCAACTCCTCATTGACAAAGAATCTAGTATTGAATCTTCGGTCTACAAGAAATGTAGTAATAACTCCTACGAGAATTAATTATGATTGAAGAATTAAAAGCAACTGAAATAAATAATAGTAGTAGTTTCCAAATTGATGCAATAACAGCACAATGAAGCAAGAAAAATGCTAAATCTACGGATGTTCCAGCATGAGCTATTTCTTTACTAAAACGGGTGTTCATCTTGTAGGGGAACCCGGGAGAGAATAGAGTGACCTGTTTATTTTTCCTTTAAGGTCTTAGCGGAAACAAGGCAAATCACATCAGTCGATCATCAGTGCATTCGGGGAAGTAATTAATTTCCTTTAAGTTGTTAATTGTGCTGATGTATAGAGTTATTGTCCGCTATTAAGCTATATTACTGTTTTCTTTTAGGAAAATTACCCCTATTTTATGCGAGTTATTTTCACTGGTTGGCGTAGCTCAAATTTAGGCAATTGATAACTATAGGAAACTATGGAAAAATATCACTTCACGGCGCTTTTATTTCAATTATAACTTTGAAACATCTCTGGTGAAGAACATGATGGGACGGAAAGGGGCATCAATAGATGGTCCGTGACAATGAGAAGAATATAATAAGCTAAGTTTCCAAACACATCACTCAAAACTCCTTTATCCCATCTCGAAAGAGAAACAAAAAGTAAAAAGAGTGTCACGGAAAAAAGGTAAAATGAGTATTCTTAACGCATCTCCCTACAGAGTTGAATTAGGAAATTCTATCAAGAGAACTAAGATGATAAAGGAGAGAAAAGAAGATATTGTTTCAGTCAAAAAGAATAGAGAACAAGAAATGAAGAAGGAAAAAGAAAACAGCACAAAAGAAAATCGTAGAACTCTCGAGGAAGGTCGAGTTCCAACTAAATAGAACATGATGTGAATGATGCCTGCCATTATTGTGAGGAATTGTATTCAAATTCAAACAAATGCTGGGTTCCGTGCAATGAGTGTAAAAGAAAAAGGTCACATGATTCTTGTGCAGGCGAAGACAATAAAGAAGTTAAGACAGTACTTGTCTGTGAATACTATGCAAAAAAGAAAAACATTCTGTTACACCACTTAACCCAGCATACTGGGCAGAACGGGGCAAATTGCATTTTCTTAAAAAACGTGAAATTGTATTTTGAAATGTAGTTTTAAACGATTTCCCAGTCTGCTGTGTTCTCTTACTTTATGAATAAAACGTTACTTTATGAATAAAATAAAATAATTCATCGAGAAATATTAGCCGGAAAGACTCCTATGGTCCTTCTTTCATTTCAATAACATTTCACAATGATCTGTAGGAGGGTACGTTACTTATTTGAAGTTTAGGTTAAGTTTGAATTTTTTTATCGATATGTTCAATCTCATCGTTGGTTTCTGCACAGTTCTTTCTAATTCCTCCGTATCTTCTTCCAGAATAGGAACATTATCTGCTAATCTCAGATTGTTAATCCTCATTCCATTTAAAGATACCCCCTGTACTTCTTCGTTGGCATCTCCATGTTAGCATTGAAAATGATTGGGGGTTCCCCTGCATTGTACTTCTGCTCATTCCAAATCAATATCCCAACTCATCGTTCAGTCTCACAGCAGTTTCAGATTTTCTTATTATTCCTTCAGTATCAGTTTTCCATCTATTCCAAAACATTCTAGCACTGTTACTGTCTGGCCAATGCTGTCTGAATTGCATTCTGAAAGTCAGTAAAACAGGCATAGGTATTCGTGTTCTTCCTCCGAGCCTTCTTCGCAATTAAGCTCAAGGACTAAATCTGCTGAAAAGTGCTTCAATCTTTCCTGAATCCTGCCTAATGATCCTCTAGATGTTCTTATATCTGACTCTTTAAAATTTCTGTCAGTATTATCGTATCATCAATCTTTTTTTTTAGATGGCATGTTAGTGCATTCCGACATGCTTCCCTTCTTAGATATTATCATTATAACCAATCTTCTCCATTATTTAGAAACTTTTTCCTCCTCCTATCTGGCATTGCAAATCTTGTGATCACAAGTAATCACCTCCAAGTTTAGTCATCTTTCCTGTAATATATCATTTCAAGGAATTTTCTTATTCTATTATAGCTCTTTCAGTATTTCCGTTGTGCTTTCAAATTTTGGTAGAGAAAGTTTTAAATTTGGTGTACTTAATTTACGAGTAGATGAAGATTTTTCAAATAAGTTTGGGTTTAGATTGTGTTTAATGATTAGATTTAAAATTAAATTTACAATTTTAATCTAGCTAACTATAAGATGATGCGTAGTTGAGATGTGTGCTTAATAGAGATGCTTGTTTTAATCCTATCCACAATATGACTAACTGGATTTCATTGAGAGTTAACTGAGTTTCATTGAATTGCTCATATTTGGAAGCATTAAAACAATGAAATTCAATTTTTATTCTTTTATATAGAACGTATTGATGTCTTGCTTTTCTGTTGTAGACATCTGTCCGGTTCCAGTTTTAACTCGAACTAAAATAACTACACACATTTCTTTGATTGAAATGATTGTCTGATATATTTGAATGCGAAGATAGTTTGTCGATTCTGTAACAATGTGATGTACATGTATTCTCTATTTCTTTCAAAGTTGGTTTTTAAAAATACCGTACGTAGTACATTGATTTATAAACTAGACTGTTAAGATAAATAAAACTTTAAAACATGTATATTTATTTCCTATTTTCTTCCCCATTAGTAAAGTTTTGTCGATTGGATTTCAAACATTTAAATTTTGCGGAAACTGAGATGATGTCGATGTTAAGATAGTAGCTATGGTAATTATGTTAAAATAGTTAAACTACAGTTAAGCTATGTTGCGGCAATGTTTAAATATTTACTAACTACATCCTCTCTAAGTTGCAGTTGTATTTGGGTGATTAGATGTTTCAGAATTGATTCTTATATCATATAAGAATGCTTAAATATACTTATATCATATATTGTATCTTTTTCACAAATATAATTGAATGAGAATGATTTGTTGTTTTTTTTATTGCCCCCCCCCCTCAACCTAATTTAGAATTACAAAACCCAGTTTAAAATTAATGTAAACGCTTTCTATAACAGTCAGAGTACTTCAATTATTATTCACATAATATTACAATGCACCCATATATTTTTCTGTATTTTAAGTTTCCAAGTCTTAGTAAGTATTGGTGGAAAAAAGAACGAAAGTTTTAAAATGGACTTTAAGTAGTGTTTTGCGTTCATTGTCTGTGCCTTTGATTTCAAAATTTCTACAGCCTACACAAGTAAATTGTTAAAAGATAGGCTAAGTGTTAAAAGATAGGCTGATGCCCGTGTGCACCAAACTTCAGTTAACGTTGATGACTGCAGTTTGGACGGAGCTAAAATTAGTGGGGGGCACTGCTGCAGAAAAATTTTAGCCTTTGTTTTAAAATTGTGTGGAAGGAAACAAACATGTATAAAAAGAAATTTATCAAGTTTCTCAATAAATTTTCTTTTTATACATGTTTCAATTTCATACAATTTTAAAACAAAGGCTAAAATTTTTCTGGAGCAGCACCCCCCCACTAATTTTAGCTCCGTCCAAACTGCAGTCATGAACGTTAACTGAAGTTTGGTGCACACGGGCATGAGAGTGGCAAGATTTTAATGATCAAATACCACGAACTTAATCCATAGACTTAAGTTTACGAATAACTTGTTCCATGTGCTGTAAGTAAAAATGTGTTAGTAAGTTGTCACACAAACTATATTTTATTAGATTGGTTATTTCCATTGATGACTATTCGTTAATAGACCAAAGCTGGTTTCATTTAATTCAATATATTTAAAAAGGGATAAAGAAAATTCCTAAATAAATGTTCAGAAAATCAAAAAGTTCTGGAGAAAATGCTTAAATTGAGAAATTCTATTGGAAATTTAAAATATTTGAAAGTAAATTATTCTTAAATTAAAAGGTGCAATAACTATCATTAATTAGGATTGTTTGCTTCCACAAACAAAGACTGGTTTGTTTCTTTGCACTAGATCAGATGTTGACATTCACTGTTGATGTAAACAACACAGAAATGGTAAAGATATGCATACTATTTATAGAAAAGCTGAATAACATATAAATGACTTTACTGTAGTGGAATCGAACAGACGTCAGCCTTTGAATGGCTTTAGTTTTAGCCGCTGTAATGCTGGAAGCCTATATTTGTAAAAGCTTTAAGTTGATAATTCCAAATTGATTTCCAATGTCCCTGAAGCACTGTAACAAGTTGCTTGATTTAAGTATTTTAATTATGATAGACTTTGCATAAAATTCCATAACTTTTAAAAATTCTTTGTTTGTTGTGATTAGATTAATCAAAAGTTAGTTTTAAGACAGAATTCTTTTAAATTAATCAGCGGTCTACTATTACTCAAAAAGTCCCTCTGTCCTAACAGGAAATCAATATAATTTATGGTCCTATTTTAAATATGTTTTCTCTCCATGTTATCACAAGGCAAATAGAAAAATTTCACTGACCTGTAAATGACGTATTAACTGACTTCGCAGATCTATTAGTTTATTTGTTGAATTTAAAAATACCATCAGTTCCTATTATTTTCATTCGTAACTTCTTCTAAAATAATTAATTTTTATCTTTCAGATGTTGTGCTTTGATATTTGTATTTGAGTGTTGAGACGATCGCGCTTTTCTTTTCATTGAGTTATGCTGGGCGAACACACAGCAATTATAGGCAATATTATTGGGACAATATGGCCCAATTTTATTGCTGACAACCGGGATGAAGCGCGAACACAGAGTTTTCCCTGAACGAATATTGCCGCTTCGTGTTTCACTACGGAGCCCTGGTCATTACACACTCAGTGAGAACGCCTTATAAACACACCACACGAGCAGAGCATAAATGCACTGGGAACAATATTCCCAGCAATTGTACGAAATCGGTTTTATTTATACAATTTATTTGCGAATAAAATGGGAGAGATCGAGTGTAATCGTACTGGCGGTTAAGCCTAACGTGTTACGAACGGACAGAATCGATCTAGTATTAAACGCCTTACCGCGGTAGAAATCCATTAAGATTCTTTCATTATCAATTGACAAAATGTTGTTGTTTGAATTATCTTTTTTGGGCCGACCTATGCTGCTGATTTTAAGCCTTCTCTCTCACAAAACATGGTCGGCGAGCGAGTTAGTTTCCGATTTGCCTTCCTTATACGTCATCATTGTCACGTGATTTCATCCGTTCATGTGATTCGCTCGCGAACCAGCAATATTTCTCGACAATAAAATTGGGGCAAAATTGTTCAGTTTGGGACAATCAAATTGGGGCAAACGGTTGCCAGCAATCAAATTGGGCATGATTGTCCCAAAATATTGCCTCGTGTTCGCCCAGCATTACAGGAAAACTTTTATAACGGAAAGGAAATAAGTTCGGATTCCGAAAGGAAGAGACCGGTGTGAAAACAGTAACATTTAAGAGGAGTTGACATCCATTGGGTCATTGTTGAGATTCCAGTTCCCTCACTATTTGCCTAGAAATAGACACTATTGGAAGAAAATAATGTCTATTTCTTGGCTACAACAAAAAGCGAGCCAATTGGAACCTCAACAATGACACAAAAAACAAAGATGCAACAAGGGACCAATTTCAAACTAAGAACACTGATTAAGTGATGGAAATTATTTTAAAAATAATATAGCTAATAGTGTAGTCAAGTTTAAACATTTATAACTATTAGTTATTGTAAATGATATAATGGGATCTGATTAAAAATTTTAATTATATAAGAGCAACCACATTTTTTTTATCATAAAAAAAATTATATTGTAATAATAAACATAATTTTAAAAATAATAGGCCTATATATAAAAATATATAAATTTTTTTTTCGACTTCTTTATCAGTAGATCACTAAAACAATCAAATTACACCAGTCAATAATAAAAAGATACAGTTGACAATACATTTTCATTTACCGTATATGCTCCAATAAACGCCGAGTCTCTTATTGTCGCCGGTCTCTAATAAGCGCCGGGCTGCAGAGGGGACACGGCCAAATAGTAGCCGGTCTCTAACAGTAGCCGGGTCTTCGATATTTGCCTACCGTTACTAGTGTAAGCGTCCGTATCTTTATAGTCGTGCGTAATACCTTACGGCACATTGCTTTACAAAATGCCGCCGAAATGGTCATTTGATATGCCTTTAAGATTCGCGCGGTGGAATACGCAAAAGAAACTTCCGGTGAGGCGGCCGGCCGTCATTGCGGATTCGGACGACGAATAGCAGCGAAAGGTACAGAAAGACATTGCCATTTATCTTAACAGTTTTATGTAGCCCGTGAAATTCAAATAAAGTAGCTAGTAGTGGTAGGGGACACTTATAGTGTATGTCCGTGGGACACTTGAGACGTGTTTTTTGTTTTGGTTGGAGGGGGGGATGGGTGGTTGATTTGGAGGGGGTGTTTGGTTTTGTTGAGTTGATTGGATGGTTTTGTTGGTGTTTTTTGTTGTTTTTTTTTTGTTTTTGGGGAGTTTTTTTGTTGAAATTATGTTTTGGGTGAGGATAGGGTTGTTGGTTATTGTAAGAGAGAGAGTTGATTCGTTTTGATTGGTGTTGGGTCCTTGTTTTTTTTTTTCGTTGGTATTTTTTTCGTTATGTGTTGTGTTTTTCATGTTGGTCTCTTTTTTTGTAAAAGTTTTTGCATTGTATGTTTTTAATTTGAATTTTTGGTTGTACTTTTGATAAACGGGTTGATTTGAGAGGTAGAGGAAGGATGTTGTGCCTTGGGGGCTGGGGATGTGAGAGATGCAAAGAGACATTTTTTGAAGTGGTAGGAAGAAGACTTGGCACCCTCTGCCCTGAGGGGTTGGATGCTGGCTTTTTAGGAAGTGGCTGTGCTTTGCCGTGAAAAAAACAAGGTCATTGCCGGGTATAGGGAGAAACAGAGAAAGTAATCTATTTATTTTTCAGGGTTGGAATATTTGGGGAAGAGAGAAGGATAAATGAAATTGAAATTAGAGAGAAATGGTTTTAATTCGAAATTTCTGTGCTGTAAAAAGAGAAAAGATTTTTTATTTTTTAAAATTTAATTTTTGTTTACAGAAAAGACAAGAGTTTCTATTTTCGGAATACAAATTAAAATAGGATGTTTATTAAATTAAGAGAAATGAAAAAAAATCACAGCGGAGATAGATAATTGCATTGATTTTTTTAGTTTTTCTCCCTTTTTTAGATATTACATATGAAATAAACCCCGCATTTACAGATTTGAAAAAAAGAAAATAACAAAATCCGAATTTACAAGTGATTACATTTTTTTTTACAATACATATTCACATTTTACTGTGATGTAGTAAGATGCCCGCAGACGTTATGCATACCGTGCTCTGATAGAACTTGAAAAGAAAAAAAAAGAAATAAATTAATTGTTGGAAAGGAATAAGGAGAAAAAAATTAATTATTATGGTTTTTTTTAAGATATTTGTATATTATTTTTGGGAGAGGAAAAAAATGAAATAATAGTTATGTTATTTCAAAAAAATGAAAGAATTGTAATAGTAAAGTTGAAAGAAAGAATATTTACATATCCTATTGGGGTTCGATTTGCAGCGAATTTCGTGGAATCTCCGATATTGTCTTGCAACAATATGAAACCCGTTAAATCGACATCGGACAATGTCGATGGTCGGATTTTGGTTTTTAAATACCTATGAAAAACAGACACAAAACATGATAGAATTGAAAAAAAAAATATGGAATTGAGGGAAAAAGAGAGAAAGAAGAAAAAGAAAAATAAGTTATATTGTTACTACTAAAACAAAAAAATTTAAGTATTCTTACCTTTTCACAATTTATCAGGTGTGCAGAATATGTTTGGGGTTTAAAGATTCGGTGTTGTTTATAATACGGACAAACCAAGGAATATTTAGGCATAGTTGCAGTTTTTCAAAGTACAGAGATGCTACTCGATAGTTACGTTAGAAAAACAGTGAACAATGTTTTTGGAGAAAGCACTGCTTATATACAGACATTTCACCATCCTCCCCACTTCTTTAAAAATAGGTCATGGTTATCCCCCCTCCTTTTTTTTTTTTTTTTTTGAAAAGCTCCCTCTTTCAAAACAAAAGAAAAATATAATATTAAAAAACAGACAAATTAGAAAAATGTAGTTATTTGCAAAAATATAAACAAAGAAAAAAAAGAGTTTTCCGGATTATTAATTAATTTATATGAGTATTATATTAGGAAAAAAAAACGAATAATAAAACAAACAGAAATGGGAATATTGATTAAAAGTTAAATTGTAAAAGAGAGAAAAAAAAGCTTGCTTAATTATTCTTCAATGTCAATCATTCCAACGAATTTTTTAAAATAACACAAAATTCGTCAAAAAATAAAATAATTATCTTTTTCTTTGGAAACGGGTACCTACTTTTTTTTTATCTTTTTTTAACGATTAAAAACAAATATATTTTTGTATTTTTTAATAATACTAAAAAATCATTAAATTATATGTAACAAATCGGATTTTTTTTCATTGTTGATTCATTTTTTTGGCAAGGGATATATTTAGCTGTTAGAAAATATTAGTTTAATTGTTGATTCATTTTTTTTAGTCACATCAATCTTTTTTTTAATCGAAAAAATATTCTTTTTTGTTTTAATTTCCATTTTTTATTCTTAATTATATTTCTTAAATCAAAATTAAAAGAAAGGGAGGGGTGTCTTGGTTGTCTAGACATTTTTTGTAGGTCAGGCTCTCAGGTGAAAGTCACTGCCAAGCACCGCAGATGTTGCATGATAAATAATTCATAATTTCCCCCTCGTCTCTTTTTTGCGAACCTGATAAAACAAATAGGCTTTATTTTATTTATAAAAAACTGGATAAAATAGGTTTTTTATAAATAAAAGCTCATAAAATATAATAAAATCATGCCTTTTCCTCCTTTTTTGTGTAAAAATTCAATAGCAAATATGAAATTTAAAGACAAAAAGATTAGGCTATAGCACTTTATTTTCTTTTCCACCGAAAAGGAAATAATAATTGTCATGGCCTGACCTTTCTAAAGCATTTGATGAAATGGGAAGCTTTTATAACAAGACTTTCTTAATGATACAATTTTTGTGACCTTTTTTTTAATTTAAACTACTTTTTTAATTCGTTTTCAAACTCTCCTTGATTATGCTTTGAAAAATGATTGCATCAGACAACTTATTATTTAATTTTTTAAATAGAATGGGTAAAATTATGAATGAATTGTGATATTATATTTTTTTCATTTACAAATTTATCAAGCAAAAAGCTATGCATTT
>JAFIDM010093599.1:0-12617 GCA_023159025.1 Thereuonema tuberculata
TATGTTTGTTAAACAGTATTAAAAAAATCTGTATTATTTCGAAGATCTAGAATTCTTTCGTAAATGTATGAGAGTATGTCAAATTTCCATGGTGAGTTAAAGGCAATTTTTTGTGTGAATTATTTTTAATTTGTAAAGATTTCGATAGATGGCGCGCACTATTTGTTTTTATTTCTAATTGTAATGCTTTTAATACTATATCTATAAAATCAAATACGAATTTATATATTTATGCAAGAACATTAAAATTTATTAAAAAATACGGAAATAAGAACAAAACCAGCACATGCATAAATAGAAATTGCCTTTCTGTTTCAATAACGGGGAAGAATTGGAAACGGCCGTTTCCTCCTTCTATGGACTCATCAGCCCAACCCCGGATCCCCGATAAAGAACCAGAAAGGCAAGATCACCATATGAAGGTCACAGCCACACCTGGCAGTGACCCCCGAAAACAAGAAAGGCAACAAAATAAATGTTGTGTTGTTTAACACAAACTAAAAAATTATAATTAAAATTTATAATTTACGAAAATTTCTTTGGATGAATTTGGCTTTTAGGGAATTAATTAATGTAAATATTAAATTTGAGGAACCACTCGTAAGATGAAATTTGTTCTTAAAATTCTCCAAAACACACGACGATTTGGTATAAGTGAATATAAGTGGATATAAGTGAAAATAATATCAGTGATAAATGAAATTTTTTGATGAATTTTTTTGACAAAATTAATGAAAGATAATTCCTAATAGGGACTTAGTTATCAAAGGAATAAAGTAAATATTCACATTTTTTACAAAATGTATTTAATTTTTTTCTTTCTCTGTGAATGACTTAAAATGTTGAATTATTTAATCAGATCTTTAGAACAAACGACTGCATTCACGCGTTGTAATTTCGGAGGATGTTGATGCCAAAGAACTGTTACTTAAATTGCATACGTACTACTTTAATCAGTTCTTGTTTATTTTTTATTACTTAATCGTTATTGTCCAACAAATGATTACTTTACCTTTCTAATTTCAATAAATCTTAAGTCTTAATAGGTCTTAACAACAACTATGTTTGTAGTAACTTCACAAAAAAAAATATGTATCGTTTAAAAATAGTAATTTTTATTAGGAAAAAAAAAACTGATTTTGCGCAATCTCAATGGACCACTTGAGGATAGGCGGGGCTTCGTAGTTCCAAAATATCCCACCACGCTACTGCTTCGCATGTGGGATAAACAAAGCCATGTGCTTCATTTTAACCCTAATAGATATGGAGGCTGAACTAAAAGATTTGATTTGGATGCAACGATTGTAAGCCTTCCAAAATCTTCAGATTGGATATAGAGTTGATTATCGCCTATTGAAGAAGGCGACAGCAATATATTTTCAAAGAAGGATATAATTTAATGGATCACTTGAGGATAGGCGGGGCTTCGTAGTTACAAAATATCCCACCACGCTACTGCTTCGCATGTGGGATAAACAAAGCCACGTGCTTTCGTTTAACCGGTTTAGATACAGAAGAAATATTATATTAAAGAAGGATATTCCAAGCGTTTTTACAGAATTATTACAGTACTGGATCTGCACAGTATTGAACCATCGTCTTGAAATATCAAGTATCGACGATTTTTTAAGTAATTCAAACAAAGTTATATGTTTGTTTATCCCATTAGCTCTCGCCGCATGTGGGATACACGTCATACGTGACGTCGATAGGGGCGTAAACCTCAAGTGGTCCATTACAGTTGTTTTCTGTTTGTTCATTTGTCTTTAGTTCGATGGATTTTCTTAATGTTTGATTCGTACCTTTTTGAGCTGAACTCAAAGGCCCATTTGTTTTGATCCCCATCCATCCAAAGTGACCCCAAAAATCTCACAATTCTATGGCTTTCTTTAAACTTTGATGGAATCTTATATATTGTCCAAATTAAAACAAGAACCTCATCCTTCCCCGAAATGAACTTTGATCACTATGCGATGAAAAGCACAGGAGGATTAAACGTATAAACGATATTTCATTCGGAAAAACATAGAAAGATTTTCCTTATGGCTGCTTTACAGGCTCTCGAAAACTTGTCTCAAAACTTGTCTCAAAACTCGAAAATGCCGACGCATTACATTTGCAAGCGGCAAATCGAGTTTTCCTCTCGTTGAGATTGCGATTGAAACTGCTGATCGGTGATGCCACAAACAAGTTGATTTCGCAGCTTAGTTTTTCTATTAATTCTCAACTAATTTCACAGCAGAGATAAAAAGAAAGGAAAAACATGATCCCTGAGAAAGAGAATATGGTGAATGAGACTACGAGCAAAGAACATCCCGATTTCAGCGTGTCGTTGTTTTTAAATAGTTTTCTCCCCGCCAAGAGCGCTGGTGTCAACTTCCTTCTAATATTTTCCTAAAATAAAAAGTTACAATCTATTTAGGGCAAGTGACATGTGTAAGTTTTCGAGCCATTTGACTCAAGTTTTCGAGAGCGTATAAAGTAGCAATTAAAATCTGCAATTTAGTTAATAAAATTCGTATAAATTCTATTTATAGTTGCTTGAGTTCAACTGTAAGCCTTTGAGATCGTGTAGGAGAAGGGGATAAGGCTTTGAGATCGTATAGGAGAAGGGGATAGTACCGATCACCTAAGGAATTAATTCTCTAACAACAACAGAATAAATACCTAAGCATTCATTTTTTCAGGAATTAATTGGAATTTATTTATTATCTATGGTTCATTCTAGAAGATCACAGAAGCAATAGTTTTTAGTAGAAAGTATGACAAAGAGAAAAAGAGATTTGATCGGAATTCACCCACTCGTAGAGGAGTAGAGATCACTCAGTTATCTTGTATTTTAAATAGAAAATATTGCAACTTAACTATTATATGATTGCATTGTGCTATGTGACGTTTGATGGTTTTATATCAACCTGAATGACCAGTGTAATCTATTTAAAAACCAGTTGCCTTAATTCCTCATTTAAAATTCTCGGCTGGCAGCTCTTAACACAAACTAAATATCTTTTGTTCTAAATGAACTTTTAAAGATTTTATTTTATTAGTTCGTCTCCGATATTTTACACACACTTTAATTTATATCAATCTTAAAAAAAAAAAGTGTAGAGCTCAGAAACCGGGTAATTTTAATCAGTTTTATTCAGTTGATGTTCAACGAGGAATCCCTATATTTTCATTGAAAGAGAGTTTAGCAAATTTATATTCTTTAAAGGATTACCGTAGTCTAGAAAAACTTTTAATTTCCTTACAGTGGAAACTTTTTTTCAATTATATACGATATTTTGTCAATGAAATCTTTCTCTTTTAAATACCTGAAGAAAGTATTTCAAAGATATTTTTTAAGGAAAGTAAATTTGTGTTACCATTAGAGATAAAAAAAAAAAAAATTCATTTTGATGCGAGATTAAACCAGAACGCATACTTGTGTAACAGAGCGCAAAGCACGAGTATAGCAAGGTGTTTTAAAAAATTTTGTAAAAAATTTAATAACTGAAAAATATAAATTTTCCATAAATATATACAATATACAATGTGGGAAGGTGATCACTACTTCCTTAAATTTATAATCTATAACAATATATTTCTACTATCAAAATTATATATAGTTTAAGATTCAACAGTACTTTACTATTACTTCACTTTTAGTTCAAACATCAATACTTTAGTTATACAAATCACTATGATGCTAAAATAAATTAAATGTTCAATAGTCCTGCTTTTACTCAAGTCCAATTAGAACTTCGTAATTAATAATTAATAATTACTTTATCTTAATGAATGCAATACAAATCAAACTTTACTCTTTGATTTAAAATAATTATTTACATTCATATAGAATTACTAGTAATGGCTTTTCACCAGTATGAATGTAAGTAATACTATTCTGAGAATTATAAATCTCCCTAGTTTTAAATGATAAGCACAAACTATCACTGTATGAATAGTAACATCAAAAGAATATTACTGCGTGAGTCATTTCTATAATTCTTATCTTCATTCGCAAAGAAATAATATAAATAACACTTACAGTTGCTGTCTTCAATGTAGTACCTACTTGAACATTGTTGGTGATATTCTATTATTAAAACATTTAATCTTATTGTTTTTTCCAGTTGTTTTCTAAATTATCGTGAGTAATAAAAAATACTATTTCAATCGGGAAAAAAAATAAATACTTCAAAACTTTTAATTTGAGTTATTAGGTGCACTAAATTGCTCTGCAATCCAATCTTGCCTGCAATCCAGATGACGTCATTGAACTAGCCAATGGAAATCGTTTTCGCGGCGGCGCCAACCTTCTATCTTAAATAACCTTGATAGCGATCTACTTTCGCTACATTTTTATTCAAATTCTTAGTTTTTACCAATTTCTGCTAAAAAAATTAACTGATTATCGAATATTTTGCATTCTAAGAGATAGAATTTCATATAAGTGCCTTAATGAATCAGTGTCATCCTGACAATAATCCTCCAAACAGAAATTTCTCAGTTTAATAATTCCACAATGAACCAATTACACTCAAGTTTCTTTTTATAAAGTGGGTGGGAATTTAACATTTTGGGAAAATATATAAATTTTATGTATTGTGTTTTAATAAAAATGTTATGTGTTTATGTAATAAAATTGTTATGTGTTTATATAATAAAAATGTTATGTGTTTTAATAAAAATACGTAAGTATTCTCTTTAGGAATATTAAAAGACTGCAATGTTATTTTAAACTTAACGCCTCCACTTTGGGTTATTGTTGCAAACTAAAAACGAAATTCCCTAGAATTCAGGGAAGTGATTGGAAATTCATTCGTTCACTAAAAAAAAAATCATATTAACTTTGACTGAAGATTTAGATGAAACCGGAGATTATGGTGCCAGGCTGTTTTGTACGGAGGTTTGACAAGATGGCCGCCTTGGCACTATTTTTAAGATACGAATTTTAGTTTTTCAATTATCTGGTGAAAAGTAGTGAGGTTGGCAAGTAAGCTTATTTAAAAATAAGCAAGATCTTTTACTAGAAAAACTAACTTTATCTGTCTAACTAAAATATTGTAGATAACAGTTTGCACCATCATGTATCCCTACACGGATGTCCTTACGATGACTGTGATTGGCAGGTACCGTATTCTCCGGTTTCACTAGTGTTTAAATAGGATATATGGGTTGTAAGTAAAAGATAAATTACTATCTACATTATCTAAATTTAAGTTAACTTACTTCAATTCTGCTTCCTCTCCAAAAAAAAAAAAAATAAATAAAATAAAGCTGAAAATGGAAACTACCAATAATCAGTGTGCGATTTGTAGGAGGGGGGGGGGGTCCCAAAGCATATGAATTATATATTCCTGCCAGGGATAAGTATTTCCCACCCACTGGATATGATAATTTTACATAAATATTTAATATTCTTAGTGTTAGAAAAGAATCTCAGTTTCGCTGAAACAAAATTAAAATTTGTATTTTTTTTTCTGGAATTGGAATTTGTCTGTTTTTTATTTCTTCTACATTTAGGTCTGTGTCGTTTTTTCATCAATAAAGTTTATTTTGAATATTTAATAATAATATTGAATATTCAATTAATATATATATATATATATATATATATATATATATATATATATATATATATATATATGATTTCAGAACTTCCAGGACCAACGAATATTATTTTTTATAAATGACTAAACCAGTAAGTATATTTTAAGATTTATAATTTAATACATTAGCAATCTGTTAGGTCTATCCCTACGTAACACGTAAGTTTCTGTGTGCCTGTAAGTCAGTTTACAGGGAGGGCATGGTGTAAATATTTAAAATTTTAATTCTTTTAGTGAACCCATTAGTTATCCACCCTCCCATACGGTAAAATCAGAAATCGCACACTGCTCCAGTCAAAGGTTTAAATGTAATTATGACGGAAACACAAATTTAGTGCAATGGAGATTTACACGCTGACACAAAATCACTTTCTAGTCCAAATAGTAATGAGATAATTTATAGTCATTCAATGACGAATGTTCACTAGTGACATAACTTAAGAAAATTTTAAATATCAATGTAAAAAGCGTGATATCTGGTAATCCAGTGCTTTAAGGTTCTACAATGCGAACTAGAGGAACCCTGGTTGCTTTTCAGAGGTGATCTGACGGTGATCAGAGATTTTTTTACTGTTATTTTATCACGGATCCCTGGCTCACCCAGCCCTCTTTCAAATCGGTAGGAGGTTTCTTACTCGGGGATTGAAGGCGGACGGGCTTCGGCTTAACCATCTGACGTCGACTACTCTTGTTGTGGACTATATCTCCTGCTTCATCTTGAGCTACATGGTGAGTAGCATGACAGCTTAAATCTTTTATATAAGCAAGGGTGAAGCAGCCATGGAAGTGCCGCTTCCTTTTGTATCCATTACCAAAATTGGTTTAAATGTAATTATCAGGGTTTACCACAATTATGAACGGAGATTATAAGCTCATACAATACCTGTTTCTAGTCTCAATAGTAATGAGATAATTTAAAAAATAAATAAATAGTAATTAAAGAAAAAGCTATTCAATGAGAAATATTCATTAGTGACATAATTTAAGAATATTTTCAAAATAAAGTAAAAGACAGAGTGTCCGGTAATCCAATGAACTCTCTATTATGGACTGCAGAAGCCATGCTTCAATTCCAAACAATGGTCAGGGATTTTTTTACTATTTTTTCTCTCACGGATTCTTGGGTTCATGCAGCCCTCTGTCAAATGGGTACCGGGTTTCTTATTCTGGGGTTAATAAGATTTGTTGTTGGGGTTAATAAGGATTAATTAGGTTACGATTAAAAACACATTCGGGCTGACTATTCGACGTTAAATAAACCTTACAACCTAGGGGCTTTTGAGCAGTAAACCTTCTCAATCTAGGGGCTGTAGGGTCTGTTGTATTACAACTTTAATCTTTTATATAAGCAAGGACGAAGCGTCGATGGAACCGCCATTTCCCTTTATATCCTGACTCATATTTTTTGTTTCAAAATATAAAACTAGGTGTAAATAATTGAACCCAATCGTTGGTTTATTCTTGAGAGAAGATGTAATACACTGAGACACATCGATCTTGATGATCCCGAATTTTCGCGATTTCACGTGATTGACACGAGAATAGCCTCTATCCTTATCTTCTCAAAAAATGAAGAGAGAAAAGGCTTATCAACTCCGGGGAAGAAGCGGCCACGAGCACGCCCCATTACTGATGTCTACGATTTTGACCGATGCCTTATTCGCCGCTGCATCCATCGCCTCTACGCTGAAGGTAAAATTCCAACTTTAACATTTTTTCTCTAGCATTTTTCTAGTGACAGACATTCACAATACTACATTCCTTGAGACCTGCTGAAGAGGCTAATGGCCAAATCTCGCGATTTCCGAAAATCTCGCGAAAACGTGATCATCAAGAAAGATGTGTCAGATAGTATGTTATATGATAATATGCAATAATCTTTTATTTTCGTGAATGAATTTAAAACACAATTAATGTTAAGTCTATTTCACATTGGAAAGAACATTTACAAAGATGCAATTACTAAACTGTACAATAAATTCTTCTTTTGTCTTGTTTTTGGATACTCACGAATTTTGATCTATTTATGAAATTAGAAACATGTTTTACATTGTATTATTTCAGTATATTTTTTTAGAATAAGTTGATTTTTATATAAAAACTAAGTAAATAATATAGATATCCCAACAGAACATCAGAAGCTGGCATTTTCAGAATTACTAATCAATTTCCTTTACATACAGAAGAAGTTAAAAAGATATTTCATGTTTAAAACTTCCTTCTTTTATTACCGAAAAAGATAAACATCTGAGACACAATAAAAAGATAAAAATCAATATTGAATTGTTGTTCGTTTCAGTAAAAGAAGATTTAATGACCTACATTCAGATATATCTGCTTTAAAAAGGTTGTAAAAGTTTTTTGAGTTCAGAATTTATTGAAGAACCGAACAGACGATGGAACATTCTTTTTTATTTTCAGCGTCTATTGGGTTTTGGTTGTTCATCATTTTTTTCCTGGTGCTGTGGTTTTTAAATCTAGCCTTGAATAATCCTCTGTTCGGTTACCAGAAGACAGAGGTAAAATATTTGGTCTCATGTCTCGTATTTTACAATGACTGCTTCAGTGAAGTAGATCTACAAAAGATAATAGATTTGATTTAGGGCTAAGTGGTTATTTGAAAGGTTTCCCTTCAGAATTGGGATCCGAATTAACGATGATTGGATAACGATTGACGTAAATCAGGAAATACAAGAATTACAGCAAATATTATATTTATTGTCATTAGCGTTAAAAGTATTGTTGTTGCAAAAAGTACACGTGAAAACATTGTAAATAACAATTTAAAGTGACATTGTATAAAAACATGTACATGTTACGTTAAGAACTATTATTATTAGTGCAGTAATTATCGTTTCCTGGTGAAAGATACGTGTTAAAAGAAGACGAAATCAAAGCTTTGTTTCCTGAAGAGTCTCCATGTTTAAAAGGACCATGACTCATCGAAAAAGATTCTGTCAAAGAAGCAAATGAAGGATAGAATAGTTAAAGCCCGGATCATAACGTTAGGTGAAGAATGGGAAATAGAAACTCCAAAAGCGTCTTGTAAACAGTTTTGACGGAGTAGAAGTTTTCTTCCTACGTTACGTTCATCGATGGAATACAAGCGTTGTATGGAAATCCGTTATGCCCACAACATAGTGAAAGATCAGGAAATTCTAATAACACTATTTGGCTAGAGTGCAGAATCTGGAACCACCAATAGGAGGTTTCGTAAGGATACATCGTCGACGGGCGTTTTACCACTTCCGATTCTGCGCAAGGATCCATGTTTGCCCATGTGTTTTTTTTTTTTTGGTCACGTGCTTTTTCCCTATGTGTATTCCGAAGACAGCATGGCGGTGCACGTTGAAGCTGAATTGACAGGTTAGGAAAGATTGTGAAGAGCAATTCGATACTTATGTGGCTGAATTTATGTGTACAAGGTAATGGAAATGTACATCATTAGCAACAATCACTACAATTGCGTCTTTTGCCTGCGCAACAATCACATGTATAATACAGCTCTACAACAATCACAATAATCACAACAATTGTGCCTTTTGCATTCGCAACAATCACATTTATAATATTAAGGAAATTAAAGCAATATCAATTATATTTTCTTATACGTATCAGACGACGTTGCGAAGCATTGTGATTGGTTTACTAATCGCTATCCCTACATTGTTTTTTCTTCAAGAAAATGTGAAATTTTTGATGTGTATCGTTAGGTTGATGTTGTTCTTTAAATGTTTTCTTAGTTTGGCATTTTGAATGGCTCTTATTGCAGTATTTCTTCTCTAAATTTTATTCATATTTTAGCAGAGCGTGGCTGATTTGCACTTATACAACTTAAAATGTTGTGAAAGCGGAAAATTATCACTTCTAAGCGTTTTATCACTTTTATAATCACAGTTTTTGTATTTTTCATATTTAACAGATATTTAAACAAAATCTATCAAACAAAAACATTGCAATAATAATCTACTAAAAATATTAAAGAAAGCATCAAAAATTTATGGAAATAATAGTGAATTCACTTTGCTTTTGGATTTATATTTCGAAGCGCCCAATCAATTCAAACACTCTGTTTAGATGCTGTGAAGGTCTAAGGAAAAGAAATTATTATCGTAAACTGAAAATCCACTTTATTCACTTTTGACTGAAATTGTAGTGTGTGAAAGTTTCTTATTTATGCCAATAATTTTTCAGGAATATTGATCATTGTTACACGCTTACAATTTTCTTATAAGTGGAGATTATTGTTTCTGGAAATCTTTTTGAACTCATGAATAATTTTATCCAATATTTAGA
Source organism: Thereuonema tuberculata (assembly GCA_023159025.1). Taxonomy (NCBI): domain Eukaryota; kingdom Metazoa; phylum Arthropoda; class Chilopoda; order Scutigeromorpha; family Scutigeridae; genus Thereuonema; species Thereuonema tuberculata. Next base: position 9,891 of record JAFIDM010093599.1, read on the forward strand.
ATTGTAAGTTACATGTCAATGAATCTGAAAGCTAAAAATGTATATCGACTGAAGATTCAATTTCTTCAATTTCGTCTATAGACATTGTAGCTGCTCTCCACAAACCTTCCTTCATAAGTATATTTCTCATGCTTAATTTCCAAGTTGTATAGTTTTGTCCTGTGAACTTTACATAAGCATCACTTGACGCCATCTTGCGATCAATAAGAGCTACTTTACTATTTACTATGCACTGAATTTTACAAAGTTTTATTATTGCACACAATACAAGCAGGTAAACGCAAAGTTCAAATTCTTTATATCGGTATTGTACTATACTTCTTTTCAGATTTACTTGATCTATGCGTTTCGTTTCTTTTGCTCCTTCAAATGCCCGCACTTCGTTCGCTCATCCACTTGCACATGCGCAGTGGAAGCGTGCTGAGCCCATAACCTTTCTGCTGGGGATACTTGTAGCAAAACCCTACTTATATACAGAGTAGCGAGCAAATAATGAAAAACGAAACAGGCTATAAAATTAATTTGATTTAATTTGGGTTATTTTTAAAATTTACCAAACTAGTATGTACAATGAAGATATTTATTATCTCCGTATTTCTAAAAAGATAAATACCTTGATAGTATAGTATTAATGTCAACAAGTTCACTAATCTTCTTAGAGTAAGATTCTTTCACTAACACAACTGTTTCACTGATGCCCTATACAACGCACTACACTTGAACTAATTAATTTCTAATCTTCTTTTCTGTTAAATAAATATTCACACTTTAATATTTCACTATAGGATATACTGATTTAATCTCACTAGAAACTATCTCACTAGAATTACTTTTCACTTGTATGAACTTGATAAATAATTATAATAACCTAATCACTTGTATGCTATATCAATTTACGTGTATCACTTTTACACTTCTATTAATACTGTTTATTACGATCTCTTATTTAGCTTTAATCACCTTATGTGTACTTATAATAGTTATCTAACACGATATGTCAATATAACTATTTCATATATTTGTCTTCACTTCTTTCTTCTTATATTAGCTTTAGCGCCCATCCAAAAGTGAGATAAAGAATAGTTCTGTAGTTACAGATTTGTAGTCGCTTGAAGACTTCTCCTTTTATTTCTCACCGTCACTGAATATAAATCCACTTCTCTTCGTAGATTTCAGTAGCACAATTTAGAAGCGCATTGACATCCATTATTCGATTATTCAAATATGGCGGGTTGTTTGCTCGTCATATGTTCTTGACGTCGAATCACATCGATGTTCATATCCTCTGGAGCAGTATTCGTATTCGGCTTAATCCAAAATTTCTTCTTATGGTTTCAACAGAAACTTTACTTATAGTTTATTTAATATTCGATATGAATATTAGGCGGTATTTATTACCTTTGAATAAATAAGTTTAAAGTCCATTTATTTCCTTACTTAGAGAATAATAATAATTATAATTAGGCAGTTCAAGGCTTGGAGCGTTCCACTCCATCGAAAGGGTTCAGGGTAGCTTCACTATTCGAGAACAGTTCTAGTAATAACAGGACGAATATATTAATCACAATTAGCTTGAATACTTCTCGGTATTTGGCCACGATAGTTTATCTTCAAATTATTTTCCGACTTCTAATTCTTCTCGAAATAATTTTCCTAATTATTTCTACTTTGCGAAACGGAATTTTCAAAGTCCCTTCAACTTAATATTAACTTGCGTCTTAAACACTGCACTCCTTCGAGTTTCCTTTGATAAAACTTTTTTAATCCTTTTTTAATTAATTTACCTTTTAATTAAAGCTGATTCGCAATCTACGTTTATCGGAATTTTAACTTCGTCTTCCTTTCCTTAAGACTTAGGTTCAGCCTGCTTTACCTTCGAACAGACTCGGTTCATTTGACTTCACAGTTCCTTCTGCCTATCATTCTTCTTTAATAGTTCAGTCCAACTCGGACTAACTATTCACGCCCTTTGGAAATCATCTGCTCCAAATTAAATACGTTCTAGTATCGGAATTAAAGTTCTACTCTCGCTCCACAATAACATCGTTCAGCTCCCTGTCACTAACTGCTTTCAACTAACTTCGGAGGACTCTCCTTGACGTCACCATCCCATCACCTTACTCTCGTCATAAATTTGCATATTTAATTTCCTTAGATCACTACCATTACAAAATAATAAAAAAAAAAATGTTTCAAGCAATTTTCTTACAAACATAACTTGAACTTCAAGTAATTAAATTATTTAATTTGAATAATTTAATATATTACAGCAATGATAACCTAGAGTACGTGACAAAGTTTATGTTACCACTTCAGCTATCTGAAGCGGCATCGCTACAAATCAACACAGCTATTCAAAAGCACCGTGTCCAGCACGCAGTGCAGTTTGATTTTTTTTTTCCTTACGCTTATTTATCTGCGTTAAACGTATTTTTAGTTTGAATTAATTCTTTTTTTGGGTTCTTGATTTCACTCAGCATTAGTGAAGCGGTACATCCTTACTCGTAGAAAGTCAATGTTTCAAATGACGATGACTCACACTGCCCAACTAATGTGCTACCAAACAACGCCCTCTAGCACATTCGAGTTCCGTTTGCGGACTTAGATTCCACTAAGAATACGATTTATTCGTAAACAACCTTTAAAGTTTGCACAGGAAATTTGAATCACCCTGTATAATTTTAAAAACAATCTATGAAATCAATAAAATAAAGGAAGTTCAAATGA
>JAFIDM010093600.1:0-12616 GCA_023159025.1 Thereuonema tuberculata
TAAAAAACTTTGTTAATTCCATTAAATAAAATACGAAGCAGAGAAAGAATCTTTTTTTTTTAATGACTTCAATGGTTTTCTAACTAACTAAGGTATTTTTAAAAAAATAACATTTTTATCATTAGATTGCAAAGCTAGACTAAAAAAAAATTCTTGGTTTGTAAAACCGAACTGACCTTTTTATATTCATTTCGAGTATAAGACGCACCTGAATTTTGGAGGCAATTTTTCGAAGAAAAAAGTGCGTCTTATAGTCCGTAAAATACGATAATGTCTATTTTCTTAAACATAGAGCACGGGATGTTCTAAGTGTTCCATAGATGTTTGTTTGAATTAAAATTACCATGTCTAAAAGAATTCGAGGTTTCTGAAGAACAAATTATTTGATATTGTAAAAAAAAAAATCAAAATCAATAACTTTAATTTTCACTTTTATCATGAGAAGGTTATTATTATATCGAAAAAGTTTCAAACCATGGGATTCCCCAGCTAAGACAATATGGCGGGTCAAGAACCACAGCACATATTGCCAAGTGTCTTAAAAAATAAAAAAAAAAAAAAAAAATTTGGAAGAATAGTTAGGGTTGTGTGGTTGTGTCCATAAATTTCCGAACTATGCGTGATGTGTTGAGTACTACAGCCTTCTGGAGTTGTGCATAAGTGTTTTTATGAAGTCCTAGTGTGCTGAGGCTGTGATGCAATGTGTGAGGCACCAGACCAGTAGCGGACAGGATTATTATTATTATTATACAGGACACTACAAAACAATGTGTATCACAGCTGCCAGTTCTTTAGCTGGTGTTGGCCTTCAAACGCATCGAATTCTTCCCAAGAATCTAGGATGTCGTAATGTATCGGCGCAAAATATGTGCTGATCCAAGCAGTGCGGCTTTTTGGAGTTGACCGATGGAGATTTTGTCAATATTTAGATCTTGTAAGTGCTTACCAAGGTTAATATTATTATTATTATTATTATTATTATTATTAATAATAATATTATCGTCAAAAGAAAGCGAAAAACCTTAGAGTATTTTCAATGTAACATAGAAATGCAGGCAACATGACTTCAATTAGCAGGAATTGAAGTAACTAAAGTTTTAAAAGTTTCTAAATTCAGTAATGGCGGTCTGTAAGTTCCATTTGTGATTATCGAAACAATAAGTGAATTCTTTGTCTTCTAATTGACCTACAGGAATCCATCGTGCATTAACTTTAAGGAATTGATACTTACTTCTCTTGTTAGTACAGTTTATCTTGGAGCTCGATGTATTCACTGGATTCTTCAAAACCATTTAAATTTCACAGCACAAGATATTTACACTTTATTAATCATGTCCATAAGAATCCGCAATCTTATATTTTGTAGCTTAGTAATCTGTATCATTGATTACTTTTATCTCCCAAGATAGAGTTTATTTTATATAGCAGGTGTACAAAAAATAACGGAAAGCATTTGAAGCGCCATAAGTTAATAAATATTAGACATATCTAAAATCTAAAAAGTTTGAATTGTAAGTTGCTAGTTCACATATTAACCAACAGAGGGCATGTGGCGCTGGTGTCGGCTATGCAAATGCTATGCAAAGACAACTCGTATGACGTGTTGCTAAGAATGTGATTGCAGAGTGCATTCCTAATGTTCGTGTAATAAGCAAGCATTATCCTTATGCATGGCCCGCACGATCCCCTGACATGAATCCTTGTGACTTTGGCTCTGGGGTTATCTCAAGAATAGGGTCTATCGAAGTAGGGTGAATTGATACAGGACTTGATAACGCCATATGATGTGAATTTGGGCGTCTGCATGATGAATCGCTCCGACGTATTATAGAGAACGGTATGCATTGAATACAAATGGACTCTTGATTATGGAGGACACATTGAATATCTTCTGTGATCAACCGATCTGTTCCACAATTCCGAATTCGAACGGCTAATTTCTCGACAAATGACACTGAATACATAAGGTATTTGGTATCTAGTCCTTAAGTGTACATACTATGTTTCAAAAAGATCCATCTAATAGTTTAAAAGTTCTTAGTGAGAGACAGAGAGAGACATATAAACACATACACATTTGTAGGGCTTTTCACCTGTATGTGTGCGAAGATGGACAGTTAATGTTTTTGATGCTGTGAATGTCTTTGGGCAATGTTTACACTTATAGTTCCTTTCACCTGTATGCGATCTAATGTGAGCAGTTAACTGGCTTTTAGAATAAAAGTCTTTTTCACAGAAATCACACTTGTATGGCTTTTCACCTACATGTATTTTAATATGAATAGTTAACTTATTTTCCTATGTGAATATTTTTTTCACAGAAACACCACTGATATGGCTTCTTACCTGTATGTAACCTCTGATGAAATTTCAAGGCAATTTGTTGTCTAAAACATTTTTCACAAAATTCGCATTTGTATGGCTTTTCTCCTGTGTGTACTCTATTATGAAGAGTTAAATTAATTTGAGCTGAAAAGCTTTTGCTACAGATTTCACATTGAAATGGCTTTTCACCTGTATGCGATCTAATATGATTCCTTAAACTCCTTGATGATGATAAGGATTTTTCACAAAATTCACACTTAAATGTTTTTACGGTAGTGTGTGATGCCATGATTTCAAAGTTAATCTGAAGTTATTAATTTGTAATTCAAATTCTATTTTTTTTCTAATTATACACTTATCTTAAAACTGAGATACTTACAAATACAGATGTTATTGTAAAACTCTGAACTTTAGGAACTTCAGCTGTAAATTGGCTGATCTTGAAGTGATACCTTGTAAGGACTTATAAGATGGCTACATGGCTACAATTCAACACTTCACCAAAAACAACAGAAAGAATTCTTTTTAAATGAAAATAAGCTCAAACACTGAGAACTTTGATATTAACGTTTAACTCTCTGTAGATTATATTACAGTAATATCACTCACCGATTCTTTTGTTACAACAAATTAGAGCTTATTGTTTCGTTAATAAGCAAAGATGAACGCCGCAGCACAGCTAAGTTCGAAATGTGAAGCAGTCTCAAAATACATCTTTCCAAAATGGCGAACCCGATGAACGGAACTTTGTGATTGGTCAAAGGTTGATGAGCGTCCGTTGCTACATTATGCGGGGGATTGAAAACTAAAGACTGTGAACTTAGTTTGGAATAAATTATTATTTTTTTTTATTTTTTTTTTAGTTAGACTATTATTTATTTTGTTGTGACGTAGTTGGCACAAGAAAAAGAAAATGAATATATATATATATATATACTGTTCGTAAATAAAAATAAAAAGCAATAAACATGTACAACAGAATAAAATAAAAAATAAAACAATAAAAAACATAACAACCCAATAAAAACAATAAATCATTATTATATTTAAAAATATACAATATATAAAAATTATTATATATAAATTTATAAACATAAAAAAAAAAATAATAATTTCTACATGTAAAAAAAAATAAAAAAATTAAAACATTTATAATAGAATAAAATAACAAAATAAAACAATAAAAACATAATATGCTAACAAAAAAAGAAGGAAAACAAAAACAAAAATGAAATAATTTATTCCCAAACTGTACACTAGAATCCAAAGTTCACAGTCTTTAGTTTTCAGTCACCTGCATAATGTAGCAACGGATATATATTTTAAAAAATCTGTGATTTTCTCGCACCCAAACACATAAATACAAATTCAGGAAATTGGAGACATTTTGGTGCCATGCTTTAAATTACTAGCTTTTTGGGGGGCTTTTTTTTTTTTTTTTTGGAGGGGAGGGATTTTTGGATTTATGGGTTTTCTGATTTGTGCTTTGAGCCCGTGGGAGTTAGAAGTGGAAAATTTCTATTTTGAAGTTTCTTTTTCCCAAAAACTAATATCAAAGATTTGAGCTGAACTAAATTGTTTACTTGATTTCTTGATGGACGTGATAATCCTGGATTTCTCCAAAGATACAGGTCGTAAAATTTCCAGCACTTCCGGTCTTGGCCCTTCCTTCGGCACTGTTTTCCAGCTATTTTAATGATGGGTCGATCCATCTAGTTGGTGGTCTTCCTGGTTTCCTTTTTCTATTTCTAATGTACCAATCACTAACCCTAGCAGTTCATCTGTTATCTTTAAACCTAACGATATGCACTGCCCATCCTAGCATATTATCGTATAGGGGAGACCGGGGCAGAGCGGTCCACTTTTTTTTGTTGAATTTTTTTTTTTTTTTGGTTAAGAGATTTTCCATTGCATTTATTTTTATCAGAATCGGGAACTATTCAAGAATGTAAATACTTGATTTCATTTCATTATATTCATAAATAAAATTGGTATTAATTCGCAAAGCAAAAATGGTAGAGTGGTCCAATCTGCCCCGACCACGGGGCAGGCTGGACCACCCCATGGGGCACGTTGGTCTGGGTAAGAATAACAATGTTGTTATTTAAAGTAATTTTTTTATTGAATATAAAATAACATGCCATTTAGGATATCATGAAATAAAGTTTAACTTAACATAGACTACCTAAGGTATTACATATTCAAGTGAAAATTTAAAATAATCATTATGCAGTTGAAAGTCGTAAATGAATAATATCAAATAGGTTTACATTGAATTAATTAATCACTTTCGTAAAATAATTCATTCGTAAAATAAACCCCAAATATCACTTGCTACGCAGGAACTATGGGCCCATCTCTTGCACTGCGTACATTGAATCCACTCCTGCCATGGTTTGCTTTTTTTAAAGTTCTTCAAACAGGAGAGGCGCACAGCATCTTCATCATCACTAATCATCTGTAATTGTTTCCTCTTTATCCCTTTTCCTTTGCTTCTATTTGTTTTTTTTTGTTTATGTTGCTTTTAGAGACTGTTGGCCGAGTCATGTTTTTCGTTGCTACTCTTTCTTTTCTTTCTTTAGATTTTCGTTGCTCTTCTTGCAGAGCTTTTTTTACTGGCGTTTCCGTCAGTATTGCCGTTGACCTTTTTTTGTTCTCTATTAAGATTATTAAGATTATATTGTTATTTATGCCATTTTTTAATGCTTTCTAATGTAACAAAGTGTGTATAGAATTTATATTTAATTTAGAGTTTCACTTACTAAAAATTGTGCTAGTACACTTAGGGATGTAATTGTGTGTGTTTTAGAATACGCTCCCTCTCCTGAAATGTTTAGACTGATTGGGTGTACTTTTTGCCAGTGTGTTTCAGATTCATCAACTGATCTGATTTTTCCCGCCAGAGTGTACTTAACTTTTCTTTTTCCAAAGGGAAAACGAAACAGATAAAACCACGTGATCATTCAATCAACGCACAACTATTTTTTCGAAGTTTTTCTTTTTCTTTCGCACCAATTATTTTCTAAATAAGCTCAAACCATTAAAATAATATTTAACCATGAAATATCACAATAATAATATACAAGACTTTACCAAATACAAAAATTCAAATACATAATTACAACAATACAATTATTAAAAATCAAAATATATTCCCTCAGAGACCAAGATTTTAATCCTGTCATGTTGCCAATTCCACAACGTGACAGTTTGCATAGTTTTTAATTAGAATTTAATAACAGTTAAATGTGTAAATTGGCTATTTTCGAAGATTAAGATGCCTTTGCACGAAGTCTTCCCCTATTACGGTACTTGCTGAGAGGAATTACTAAAGGGGTAATATCCTTTATAGTAGACACGACGAGTTTTGAACCTCCCAGAATGCAACGCAGATGATAGATTTTCCTTTCCTGGCCTGTCGGTCACATTCAAATATAAGAGAAAATGGCGATCGTTGATTAACATTCAATATTTCGACGAGGAAAAGGTCTCAAAAATCAAGTAGGGAAATTATTCTTACCGTTGCTCGTCGATTTCAAGAAGATGATGTACTGGTAGTATACTAGTGTACTGGTAGTGTACTAGTATGTTAGATTTTTGATATTTCCTATTTTTGTTAATTGGGATTGATATTTTCTGCGGAGCTTACGGCATTGATACTGGAGAAATTAGTCAATGAAAATGTGTTCGCGGGTCCAACTTTGGCCGCGACGATAATAATAATATAGGTTACACACAATATATAATAGCCTACATAAAAAAATATATTAAAAAAATATGATATGTAATAATTTTAATACAATATAATTGTATTATAATAGGCCTAATAAATATATAATATAGAAAAAAATATAATGTATAGTGCCAAAATATTTTATTGTAAAACAGCGGGGCAGAGTGGACCACTGGTCCAATGTGCCCCGTGTCGTTCGGTCCACTCTGCCCCATCGCCATTTTGGCGTTTCCTTCAGTTGTAACTATCGACTACTTTAAGTATTCATTTCATACTATAGCTTAAAATGATCTTTAGATTGCCGCCTTTAATATGCATATTACGGTTGTGTTATTCAATGCATCGCTGAACGGCAATATTAAAGTAAAAACAACACTAAACATTTACTTACCTGAACAAAAACAAAACAATCGATCACCTCACTGTCACCAATAAGCCGAATTCACTGACGCTTTTGTGATAGCAGCGCCACAATTGCACCAACCTTCTATCCGATTTTTGGCACATTCTAGCGTTTACACGAATTACTAAAGTCAACGGTCCACTCTACCCCTAGGTCCACTTGGCCCCGGTCTCCCCTACTAGCAGCAAAGCCTGTCGGCCGACAGGCATAAAAAAATCAGAAAAATCATTTTATTATCAACTATCAAATATAAAGTAAATGTGATCTAAATACTGTGCTAACTTGTGAACGAAGCTTCTACGGCAAAAATGGTTTTGAGTTTCGAAATCAGCGTAAACAACTGAGTAAGTACGCCAAATTTCATTAAAATGGATGCAGTGATAACAAAATTATTTAGTTTTGAACGTATGTTTTGTTAGAATTTCAGTTGTCGAGGTCAGTTCCCAAGAATAAAATTTCATGGAAACAACATGGAATGACACAATGAACTCGACTGATGATTTGATTTGAAATTTTTTTTTTGTTTTTTTAAGGTTTATCAGACCTATTTAGGTGTACTTTTTACCTGTACACCTGTAATATAGGTTCCGAGACTTTAATGTAAAGGATCATTTTCCACCCAAAAAGAAAAACAAAATACCAATTATATCTAAAGAATAATAATTAATTTATCTAAAGAATAATTATTATTTTTGACTCATAACGCCGAAAGGTATTTAAAACTCACCTTTGTATAAACTAAATACTGCGCTAACTGGTGAACGAAGCTACTACGACAAAAATGATTTTGAGTTTCAAAATCAGCGTAAAAAACTGAGTAAGTATGCCAAATTTCATTAAAATCGGTGCAGTGGTAATAAAATTATATCGAGTTACAGACAGACAGACAGACGAACTTAGCCAATTATGTAAGTTGATTGTTTGTTGCACATCTCTTATTTGACTAATTTTTCTCATTTCTGTGCATCTTGTGTGTTCAATTTCTTAATATTATAAATTCCCCGTTCAATTGTTCTTGAGTAGTCCTTAAAGATTCTTCCTCTTTAAGTTCCGAGACCCATACGGTAATGATAACAGGACATAGCTATTGAAAAGATCAGAATGTATCTTTATGACTAATTCTGGATTAGTAATTGTATCCTTTCGAATCCCGGCAGTGGCATGGCTGTTTCAATTTCCTTTCCTGTGTTGTCCAGCCTCTTCTTCACTTTCTCTTCTGTCTGACGTCATTCCTTAATGGCGTCCTGGGGGCAGGCAACGGGAAACCACCTCCAGTATCTTTCCTCAGGTGTTTCTAGGAGATCCATGTGAGACCTCCATAGAACTGCTGGACCTGTCTTCGGATAGAAAACTGTGGATGGAATTGTATCCTTATTACGATTAAACGATTAAAGGATACTCATGTGGCTTTTTTTTACATTATTAAAATAAAATTTAAATTTAGAAACAATAGTTGTTAATTACTTTTTTCGATTTTTATTTCTTATTTAAGTTATGAGACGTCCGACTTTTAAAACTGGGCGAATAAACAATTGATAGAGTAAGGATGGGAATTGTCGGATACCATATTGATTTTTGAAATTTAACCTAATTAAAAAGAGTTATAACTGGTATTATTTTTTGTTAAAGTAATCTTTGGAGTTCCTGTATATTTTGTAAAGGATATTAGGTCATTCATATAATAAGTATATAGGTGCTATATAGGTGCTATATAGGTTGCCAAGGCAAAATAGAACCTATATGAGCACTGAAAGGAAGGGAAGGGGTCAATCCATATGAAATCAACCAATGGGTGTTGCTGACATATTTTATTTTATTTTTGATAGTACATTTTCTGTTTATGGGTCATTCTGAAATTAAGTGGAATTTCCGTACAAGAAAAAAAAAATTAAAATCTAGAGAAATATTATTATTAATATTTTTTTTTAAATGACCAATAACAAACTAAATACATGTACACCCTTTGTAGAGGTCAAGAATAAATATTTTTAACAGAAAAAAAAAAGTATACAATTTTGCTTCCATGGAGGTTACAAATTGATTTACATTACATCATTAAAGTTAGATGGGTCATCCTCAAAAAAAGTTATCATGTAAAGATGGTATGAACATGCAGTTCATAACCATAAATCCATAAATCCCGAGCTTATGTTTTCTGAAAGATAACAGGTATTTCCAAAATAAACAAGTTAAAGTTTTAACATATGACATACAACATTTGTTGAACTTATGGAGGTTACAAAGAGAAAAAGAACTCACCTGGCAATAAAGGCAATCCGGTCTTTTAACAACAAATAACACACATGAGATCCAAACAATCAACAGATTACTCAAGATCGCTGCCTTCTCCTTCACTACAGCTCTACCAGTGAACAGTGTTGTTGCCCAGTGAGCATTTTCAGAACTTTTATCGATGTTCCATGGTGGTTACAACCAACCCCGTGGACAACTTTTGAGTTAAAATTAGGCTAATTAAATCTTTTATGTTTAAAATGTTTTAAAATCCGTATAATAATATGGATTTCTATTAAAATTTATTTCATAAGCAGGCCTATTTATGGCAAGTTGATGCCTATATCATTTAAAAACTTAATACTCAAAGAACAACTAAAATTCATTTGTTGTTTACTCATTAAATATTTACCACAGTTTATTAATTGTCAATTTTTGCAACATTCAGCTGGTTTAATTGAAAAATTAAATTTTTTCCTAAAATGGCAAATTTTTAATTTGATTTTTACGAAAGATACACATTGTTATTTTAGTAACTCAAAGTAATTTTTAAAACATTTTGAGTATGTAATTTAAAAATTATGATTTTATGGTAGCGGATTTTTATTTTAACTAATGTACATACTAATATATAATACTAATTTTATATTAATGGGCGCCGATTATGAAAAATTAAGACTGCGGTTTGGCTAGTATTTAGGTTGACTTTTTTGCATTGGTCTCAACTTATGGTTGTTGGTTTTTTTTTTTAGATCAAAATGAATAAAAAGAAAAAGATCACAGAATCTGAAAGAGAAAAAATACGAAAAATTAAAAGGGAATGTGAAAGAAAAAAAAGACAGAGAATAAAAGAAATCCTTTGCTTTATGAAGAACACTTACGAAAAGAAAAAGAGATTTTCTTTTTAACCACTTTACCAAAATTTTATTTCATGTTAAAAATACCACACAGTGTTTCTCTTCTTTGTACACATTTTAAATAATGTTCTTTACATGGTAACTTTTTTTGAGTATGACCCATCTAACTTTAATGATATAATGTAAATCAATTTGTAACCTCCATCGAAGCGAACGTAACCCTATGGTTGGCAAAATTGTAAACTATTTTTTTTCTGGTAAAAATATTTATTATTGACCTCTACACAGGTTGTACATGTATTTAGTTTGTTATTGGTCATTTAAAAAAAAATATTAATAATAATTTTTTTCTTGGTTTTAATTATTTTTTTTCTTGTACGGAAATTCCCCATAATTTCAGAATGGCCCGAATAACGTTGGTTGTTCTTGAATTTTGAACTGTGTAAAGGATATACATCTCTACAGAATTATTCTCACCATTGTAAGTTTCTCATGAAAATACAAATTTTTGAATTCAATAATGATTATTTTCAGCAAACCAAGAAATTATTCCTGGGTCTGGCTATTTCGGCTATTATTGCTGAACTAGTCACGGTTTTCATCGAAGTGACTACAATCGACGCCCTTTAAGATCGGACAACTTAGCATTCCCTTCTATGTCAGATGATCTTCTGTTCATCATGGATGAGTCATTCAATTTAGTATCAAAGACATATTTCAATTGATTGATGAAGAGATTAACTTCGACATGGAAATAGAAGAAATCACTTAATTGCTTTCCTTGATATTTTACTTTTAAGGGAAGGAAATTCCTTGACAACCACAGTTCATCACAAAGCAACTTCAGCCGAATTACATTGAACTTTAATTCCAACGTCTCTAATACATTGCTAACTATTGCTATGGCAGTTCCTAGGGCACATAAGCTTTGTCCATCGAAAGCTCCTTTCAACAATGAATTATATAATATCTATCTTATTTTTAGTGATAATAATATCCATCCAAGTTCATTGACTTTCATGTTAAACGAACGTTATATTGTATTTGTAATATCCGATCTGTCAATAACAAACCGTCGTCGGCTATTCCTTTTCATGCTGAGATTTATCCTCTTCTGGCACGCATTCTCAAACCATTGGACATTCGCCTATGTCCAACACCAGGAGCGACCAACACATCGGTAAAAATCTCAAAACCCACCGCATAAAGATAACCTTAAAGAATCAGGAGGCGTCAATGCAATCAAATGTAAATCCAGCTCCTGGTCTGTACATCGGAGAAACGGGCCGCTCCCTCGCTAAGCGACTAGCTGAAAATACTCGAACCGTCTCTAACAGAGATACATCTTATTTCACTGTCAAGCATATGAAAAGTACAGGCCACGAACTAAATACGGATAACTCGCTCATTTCAGACCATGCTCAAAACCCCTTCAAAAGAAAATGCAAATATCGGCCCCATTCTACTTAATACAAACTGTTACAACGAAATATCTCAGTTCAGGCAATTTATAGATACGGTCTGCAGATATCGAGTTAAAGAAAAAAGTGCATCAGTTTTATTTTTTTCCAATACGTTATTTTCGCTTGTTATTTTTTTTTATTGTTATTTTTGATTATTTTTTTTTCTTTTATTATTTTATTTTTATTATTTGTTTATTTATTCCTTATGTTATTTTATATTATTTTTATTTTTCCCTGGTTATTTTATTTATGTTATTTTTCTTTGGCTTGGTTTTTTTTTTCCACTTTTTTTTATGTAGATGCTGATTCTGAAACATTGGTTTCCTTTAGTAGCTTCGTGATAACTGTACGGGTGTGTTACTTCATTCCAGTTCATTATAAGCAGATAAAATTACTAAAAAGTTCACCTACAATTCATCTAAATTCATAAATATTTTTCTTGGTAATTGAATTTGCTATGATATTTTATAATAAGATAAACCTTAAATGTTTCTTACTTTTACTCATTATTATCATTACCTTCCTAGAAATAGGTAAATTAATTTATTGTAATTAGTTACGTATTATTTAGCATTTATTTATTCATTTTCCAATTAATTAAATTCTATTTAAATTAAAAGTAACTTATCGTGTGCACGTAGTTCATGAAAAAAGAAATTGACGACCAACATAGTTTTCTTTTTCCTTAAATTCTATTTACATTACAGAAAAGTAGTAATTCCGCGGCTAATTGAATAACTACTTTACACCTTTCAATTCAAAGATAGGAATGTAAGATTTTTAGGCTGTAAAGTCAAAAATCCCTAATTAAATATACGTAAATTATTTAAAAAAGATAACTAAATCTGAATTACAATTAACAATTCTACGAAATAATAGAAGAATTGATATTTTTCGAGTAGGTTCCTTAAGTTTACAATCGATAATAGTAAAGATTTGTTTTTTCATTTTTGTACTTAAAAAAAAAAACGGAAGTTTTCAGTCTTTCACTTATTGCAAATCTTATTGCAAAATAAATAAGTAAATATAAAACTGATTCTTATTAAATAAGAAAATTAACAAAGAAGCTTCTTAACGAAATCTAGCTTAAAGATTTCTAATTAAAGTCGAATGCAGACACCGGGCATACTAGAAACCTTTATCGTCTTTAACGTATTTCTCGTTAGCCTCGATGCAGACACGGCCCTCTGAAATACAATCTTTGTAGTTCAGAGGGCTGTGATGCAGACAATAATGACGTCATACATGAATAGCCCACAGCCGTGACCTTCGCGATAACCCTCTGAACTACAGAGGGCCGGGAATAGCCACTACAGAAGAGCAGTAAGACAATTCCCGCCAGTCTATTGAAGTGCTGATACTCCTGACACAAGTAAGTTCAAATTAGCATTACTTACTCGAAATAATACTTTTAAACTAAGAAGTAATGCTAATAATTTTTAAAAGTAACAATATATGTAAATGGTTCTATGGTTTCTTTATAGGAATCGATTTTTTTTCTTTAGTTCAAAAACCGAAACTATTCGGGATTTGGTCAACACCCTTGAAAAGCTCCCAACATTAATTATATTTAAAAATTTTAGATTTTTTGATCTAATTTAAA
>JAFIDM010093601.1:0-12615 GCA_023159025.1 Thereuonema tuberculata
TACCCATACAACCCTTTCCATTTACAATAATGCAGACCCTCCCCCCCCCAACGTAATTCTACTTACATTTCCCTTCCTTTTCACCCCTTCCTCCATCACACCCTCAACAAGATTCTTAATCCCCTGAACATCACCCTAACCTCCCCCAGCAATAATACTATTGCCAAAATTCTCAAATTCAGCGATTCGCAATTTCCCATCGATCCCCTTAAACAAAAAGGACTTGTTTACGCCATCCCTTGCGCCAATATACTCCACTGTAAATATGAGGGTAATGCAGACATTAGGCCGCTGCATCACACAACACCGTTATGCCCTAAAAACAAAGGACTTCAACTACAACACCGTATCTCACTCGCACCAAGCCAATCACGGCATCGATCTCAACCGATGCACTATCATATGCAAAGAAAATAACCTATTCCTCAGAAAATGCAAGGAGACTTTCCACATTCTAACTGATCCAGATTGCTACAATCAATGCCTTTCAGTACAGCAAATGGAACAATATGGTCTAAAAAAGCGCAAAATCAAAAAAGAAGCTCCTCTCACGAACCAGACACACCCCCACGGCACTTTCAAGGAAACCCAGCAAACCCATCCCCCAAACAAACAGTAGACCCTCCCACTCACCCCCAACTCCGAGCAACCCGCGCAGACCCAAATTTAGAAGCAAATTTAAAATTATTTCCAACCTGGCTTGAAGAAGGACATACAAAAAATTTTTGTCCGAAACTAGTTGCCCATATTATGTCATAATTCTCATGTTTATTTTTTCAACAAGTGCGACAGCATCCCAACCGCTAAAAAAAATAATAAATACAAAAAAAAGTATATTAACGTAAGGAAAAAGAAAAACAAAACCAAGATAGAAAAAGAAGAAAAGAATAAAAAATTAATGACGAAGAAAGAAACAAAACAAAAAAAAAAAAAGCACATACAGAACTCCAACCTACTAACTTCCACATAGAAGTCCATTACGTTATTATCTAAGCTAACCAATGTGCGATTTGTAGAAGGGGGGATTGGGAGGATTTCCTCCACTGGCTTAGACCATCCCAACCTCTGGATATGAATGATATATCCTGCCAGAGATATAATTATATCCCACCCATTGGATATGTTAAATTTACATAAATATTTAACTGTTAGATAAGAATCTGAGTTTCGCTGAAACAAAATTAAAATTTGTATTTTTCTGAGAAAGGAATTTGACTATCTTTATTTCTTCTGATCTTTATTGACTGATCAAAGGAACAAGTTACAAATTGCAACACTTTCAATCTACTTTTTATGTATATAAATGGTCCTCCAGTACATTGCTTCAATGCAGAAAAGTTTGTGATAAAATGGATCAAGTTAAACATCATAGTGCCTTGGATAAACCAACAGGAAAACCACCAAACCAAAATTCATCTTGTCTCTTCAACTGATTTATGTAAGTCTCATATTTTATTACATTTTGATTTCAGAACTTCCAGGACCAAAGAATGTTATTTTTTATAAATAACTAAACCAATAAGTATATTTTAAGAAATTAATAATCTGTTAGGCCTATCCCTATGTAACATATAAGTTTCTCTATGCTTTAAGTCAGTATTCAGGGGAGGCATGTATACATATTTAACATTTTAATTCTGGTAGTGAACCCATTAGGCATCCCCCCCACTCTCTCTGTTAAAATCACAAATCGCACACTGCAGCTCTGCAGACAAGAATATCGGAGCTATTTAAGCTGTTATATGAAATCCAATGAAAACAATGTCAAATATCTCGAAATGAGTGGAGGGTTGGCCCCCAAACCTATAAATATTTTTTGAAGTACTTCATACGTACTATCATCTTCCCAAAGGGCATCAAAACCCATGATATTCAACTCATGTTCTCTCCTTGTTAGTTGAAAACTTAAACATTAATGGGAAGATGGCCTTGGCTTGCCACTGAGTTGTAAATTAATTTAATCAAGGCAGTCATTATGGGACAATTGCTGCTCTTAGTTATACTCTTTAGTTTCTTCAGAGTTCAGCTTAGTGATAGTAAGAAAGTTCTTCAATTGGAGGATTAGTAAAATTCTGCACACTTACTTTAGTCACGAATAACACTCTGCTTTGATAGGACATATTTGTAGGACATATAAATATTTTGCTCATTTACTTATTTCTATATGTTTAGTTGTTGAAGTCATGAGTGCAGCATAGTGCAGCACTTTTATGAGAGTTCATGTGCCTCATTACTGAAGATCAAAGAATCTTAAAAAAGTGAACCAAATTAATGGTAACCCATAAATACCCTACTGCATTTTCTCTTTATCTTTTTTTACTCTTATCACTCTTCATGTTGGTAGTTTGTCTCATAGCATTCACTCCATTTACATATGACAAACTGCCTGCATCCTAACTAAAAGACCCATGCGTCTTTTTCTTTTGGAATGATCTATTTTAATCTATGTAGGGCATCAATGCGGCAATCACAATTAGAGTCACATCACTTTTCTAGATATGTTTAATTTTTGTTTTAATAATTCATATTGTATATATTAAATATGCATTTAGGTTGGTGTAAAATTTACTCATTAATGTTTTACCAAAAACATTAGGTCACTTACTTGGAAATAGTTTCTTTCCACTGTACATCTAAATTAGTGTTCAACATAAAGGGTTTCAAGGGAACAGGGTCTCCAAATTCATCCAAAACTTCTAATCCAGTCAAGCCAATCATGTCAGGATCTCCCCAGTTACTTAATAAGTTCAATGTCAGCACTAAAAAAACATATTTAAGGAATTATAATATTTTAATTATTTTAATATACCAAAATAAAGGGATGGAATATTTTAAATCTAATTTCTTTCTATTAATAAATCTTATCCAATTCACACTTCCGGGAAAAATGTCTAATTCTTAAAAAGATTGTCCAAATGAATCCTGCATAATCAATGACAGAATACATTCTAAAGAAACATACTTATTTGGCCCACAAATTATTTGGCTGGTAAACTGATTGTGAAAATTAAATGACAAAATTTCAATGTCATTAGATCAATGTCACAGAACTTAACTCTGCAAAGAACTATTGAAAAGAACTAGTATAACTGCACCCTATTCAATTACAAATGAAGAAGATTTTCCAATAGCATAAAAAAAATTTTTAAAAAAGGCAAGTTAATTAATTGACTGATTTTTAATAACTGCCTTTACTTGATTTACCTTAACTTAATATTATTTTTAATTGCTTCTACTATCTTATTAGATAAGTTTTTATGTTTGATCACAACTGATTCAATGTATGTATTTTTTACTGTTTGATGATTAATTAAATATGCTTAAATAAAGCAGCTGATAAATGCCACAAGAAGCAACCTGTTAAAATGGTAATGTTAAAAATCGATAGAGAAAACAAAATGGTTTTAAAATTATGGCAAAGATTAATTTCCTATAAAACTAATTTGTGACAATAACAAATTAAAGGAAAATCTTGTCAGTTTAAAAGTGAAGCTTCTAAAGTAGCCTAAATTTTACCCTCTAATAAATAAAGTTTAATAGCTATTTTATTTAATGTAAAATATGAAGTGTTCCAATCGTCATATAAGAAGATATTCCAAATTCCAGGTACTGAGTTCAATGATTGTACAAATTTTTTTCTTCTTCTTTCTCAGTCTTATCAAGAGTTTCTGATAATAATTAACATGTCATAATAATAAGTTATCTTACTTTGTCCACAGAAGACTCCTTCCTCCATATTGTCTACGGATTCATTCATGTACTCTAATTTACTGCTGTCATCCCAGTCAATGATGGATTGCTTCCTTTGCAAGGGTTGAGCTGTTGTTAAAGGTCGTTCAGACTAAGAACAAAAAAAATGCACATTCAGAAAATTCAATGATTTATTAAATCGAAGACTGGTTTTTAAATGTAACAAATTTTAAACTTTTGTGCAATTATTTAGATCAGTGCATATTAAATTTCAAAACATTGAGAGATTGATTCTGCTCCTGTATCACTAAAACTAAAAGTAATTTACTTCAAATTTGAAAACGCAAACATAAGTTTGTTCTGTAATGTAATAGCACCTCTGAATTCAGATATCCAGTACTTGGTCGCTCCAAATCATGATCATCTCTTATAAATTCTGAGGATTCTGTTGCAAAGCCAGTGAAGGTTTCGTCATGATGAGCTATTGCTTCCAATATGTCATCATCGGTGGTGAAGAGGATTGTCTATTAAAGAAATATAACAGATATAATTAATTGTAACATTCAAAACTGCAGATAATTCAGTGGAATGGTAGAATTACAGGAAACTTCTTAATAAATACATAATTAATCACATTAAAAACATATTATTTTAATCTAAAAAACTTCTATTATTAAGTTACTTCATTAGCACCATAAAAGTATCTGGAATTAGATTTTCTTTTTTATAATGTACTCAAGCCCTTAAGCTTTATGAGATCATACGTGTATGATAGTGCCATTAGGGATGATTCAGAATAAATCTGCAGAAAAGTAGTGTGGTCCACATCAAACCATCAACTAAATACTCAAGAAAATGAAAATAAAGTGGATTGGCTTTTTTTTCTAAATGAAAATAAGATTCATTCAAATGAAGTAGAAATATATCGAACATTCCTTAAAGAGATGATACTTGTAACTCTGAGAGACCTCCGAGAGATTTTGTGACTCAAATACAAGATATTGATGATAGATTTTCAAAATGAATTTTAAGATTTGCAGAAGATTTTGTTCAGTATATAATCAGATTCAATAACATAAAACAACAACGATGTTTTGAAATACTTTTACATTAAGGTTATCTGAACTAATGCTATTAAACTGTGTTTTGGCTTGTATTATAGTACATACAGAGAAAGAAGAATTACCTTATAAGGAAAAAAAAGGCTCACTTAATTGATCCTGGAACTCATTGCTGCAGAAAGCAATATGGCGACATCATAAGAACAGGTTACTGTAAGGTCTGCACAGCCAAGCTAGAGGTATAATTTGAAATGTTTTCCACTATTCTAAGAGTCAGGATGAAGGAATACGTATTTCTAAATTACAAGGAAGACCGGCTATTGCTACGAATTTGTCCCATTTGATGGTAAAGAGAATTGTCAATGACTGACAATCGACGGGATTCGGTCAGTTTTCCTCGCTCACACATTTCATTTTCCACATTCAAACCCATTTGGGTAGGGATGACATGTATAAAAAAATGTTAATGTTATAAAAATAATAATAACAGTACATATGTATGTTAAAGAATAAAAATAAAATAAAAAAAAATTGAGAATCTTGTTTTCTTCTACAGTAAATCAACATTTTCCTTCTAATGTAATCAGTATTAGATTGATTTACAGAAATATAGAAATTAGCAATAGATGTCACTGAGAATACATGGAAGTAGTAATCCATAACTCATGATTTTCTTCTTTTTTTCAACCGTTATATAATTAATAATTCCACGAATAGAATAATGGAAGCCATTTCATTTATACTCTGAGGGAAAATTCAAATTCGAATATCACATTTGTGAATTAAGATTTAAATATGCCTTGAAGGGCAAAATAATGTGTGGTTCCTTTAATTAATTAGTTAAACTAAAGGCGACCTAATGAAGGCTATTATAGTCCATGAGTGAGAAGGAGATAGAGGTTGCCACCAATTCTTGGTCATCAAGACAGGCTGAGGTTGGAGGTCAGCCTAACACTTGCTCACTTTTAGCACTGGGAAAGAACCCAAAAACCCCACTCAAAATACAATTGGCTTTCCTCTCTGGAAGAAAACCAGTTTACAAAAGTATACTACTTGACTATTATATGAGAACTATTCACTTTAATAAAGGCAAGTATATTTGAGACTGTTGTGTTCCAAAATAATAGGAGAGAACTAAGTTAATAAAAACAACAATAAATTAGATACAATGCAGCAACTTACATCTCCAAAGGCTTCTGTCCCTCCTTGAGTTCCGCCACATGCTCTGGCGATTTCTCCTTTGAAAATACAATGGCCATCCAAAATTATTTCTACGTCTTTTGCTCCTCGAAAAGAATGGATTCTCGATTTATTGTAATTCTGAAATGATAATTTAAAGTCTTATATTGGAACTATAAAATTAGTGTATTAAATGTAAAATATGAATAACTGTTCTTATGTTTTAGATATCTTGTTTTATTTGTTTAACATTATATTAGTACAGATTTCCTAACAGTTATTAACAATCAGTTAGAAAGAATAAAATGAAAAATAATATTGTAATCTATTCCTTTTGCTGAGTTGACACTCTGTCCTTCCCCTCCCTCTTTGTAAGTAGTTTGGCCTGGAGCAACCAGAACGAGACAAGAAACCCCCTTTAAAAAGGGTGACTGCACCAGGTTAAGGAGAGAGTTTGGCAGCAGTAGCCCAGCTGCTAAGAGGAAGAGGAGAGCTACTGCAGGGTCAGTTTGGTGGCCAGCACAGCAAAGCAACGGCGAAGTAAAGTAGAGCTATTCGCAGATGGACAGTGCTCGAAGCTTGCCTAGACAGTGCCCGAAGTAGCAAAAGAAGCTTGTCTAGTAAAGAAGTCAAAAGACTATGACTGGCAACCAGACCTTTAAGTGCCAAGTTGGTTGTAGTCAAGTGGTGCTCTGACTCAGAAGAAGCAGCTTGCTCAGCAGAGAAGGCAAAGACACTTAGAGAGGACTGCGCGACAAACAAAATCCTAGGAAAGGAAGAGCAACTGGGCAGCTGTTTTCCGGGAATAATGCAATATGAACCATGGCCCTCCAGAGAAATATACAATGTCAGTAATCACCTCGATATTGTACATGAGAAGAACTCTTCATAGGTTATTGTACAGTGAAAACTGAACCAGCAGGTTGACAGTAGTCTATTATAAGGTTATCAGCGAATAACAGTTACCTGGACTCAATTCTCTACACTGGTAGCATCACTACCTAAATAACTTAAAACAAAGCATTATTATCTGTCTTTGAATCAAGGCAATATCCTCATTTGTTTTTGTTACTGATTTTGAAAGTAAAGATGACAATAATTCCATGCTTTCATTGTCAACTAGAATTTTAATAATTTGACCAGAATTTGCAAGAAGTTTACTCATTCTATTACTTTCAATTATTACTCTGACTAAACCAAAAGCCACTCTGGCTAAGAAAGGAGCTCTTTGTTCACAGATTTAATCTTAGTAACTGGATACACTGTAAATTCAAAAACTTTAATAATATCAGCTGAAGTCAGTATTAACATTTGAACTTATATTTAATAGATCTATCAGATTTTCTTAAACCAAATCCAAATTCAAAATCTTTTGAAGTCTAATTGAAAATATTAAGGAAATATAGTACAGGGACAATACACAGTAGAATACTGATCTACACTGGTCTGATCTACAAATATATCCATGAATGTTGGAAAGATTGAGATGTAGTGAATCAGATGAAGTGAATAAATAGATGGTGACAGTCTTTTAGAAAGTCGGGTATAATTTTTGGAATATCACAGTGTTTCCAACAGGACATATGCTTACTGAAACTAACCAACTTTATTACAATATTTAGTAATGAATTAAGAAATGGGTGATAGGCCTTGTAAATATAATCTCCTGCCTTTGAAGAATTACAGACGGATGATCTCAACTTAGAAAAATCTTCTGCTTAAAGTGAGAAGATGAAATACAGCTTTTTCACTGGATCACATTATGATGATATAACTGCTATGGTAAAAAATGCTACAATTTCAAAGCAAGTAGCCAAATTAAATAATGGAAGACTTCTAGAATCAACAATATCTGACATGAAATAAAATAGATTTTTATTTATATGTTATCTTGTAATAATATTTCACAATACTCAGCTGTCCTTGAACTAAGATATATAGTATTTGTTACCACGTTACTTCTTGTGAGAATTACTAGTGTTAATTGTTAAGTCTTTTTTAAAAAAAAAAGCAATGGTTGCACAACAGAGAATAATGGACAATAAAGATTGTTTATGGTAAATACTGAGTTATTTTCTTAATGAATGGAACATGAAAATTCAGATATTTAAACACAAATGAAATGAACTGAGTTTTCCTATAAATTTGGTTTATTTGTTTGAAACTTCCATTTTTTTTCCTTATCAAATTTAAAATAATGATGAGTTTTTTTAGCTCATTTTTTTCTTATTTTCTTTGTTCCAGGATTCTCACTGATCATTATTTTCCTTTTTTTTTTTTTCAAATGCTTACTTAGATTTTTTTGTTTGTTTAAGTTTTGTTAATAGGGAACAAATTTCATTTTGTGCCTTCTGCAATGGAAGGCCAAGGATTTGATTTATAAATTTATTGTGTAAATGTTTGTTTTTCTTTGTTTATTTTATGAGAGTAATTTTTCCTATCTTTCAAAAATCCTTAAGATCCCAATTCCAGGAAATGACGAAGAGATGTCTGGTTTGAATAATCCTTCAATGAGTAAGCCTGAGGTTCAGTATACCTCGCTATTTAAATGTAAGTGAAATTAGAAACAATAATTTGATAAGAAGACTTAGAATATATAGTAAGCTTGATCAGGTATGGTAATATTCCTTAAGCATTTAAATTTTCTTACTCTATCTGATCTTTCTCCTAAAATCAATTGTTGAAATGTTTAACTTACCCATATTCTAATCATAGCAACTTTCACTGATTTTTCAAATGTCAAAATAATGAGATGATCTTGACCAGGAGTAAAAGGAGTTAACCATAAATGCATGTCATCTCGTGTTCGATAAACTCCATCAATTAAATTGGTAACAACTCTGGGATCTTTAGAGTATTCTGGCAGAATATTGATATCAGCTGGATTGGCACAAATCTACAAATACAAAAAAAGATGATTAGTAAATATCAACATATGTGTCAGTCATTTAAAAACTGAACACATGTGACTGTAGAAATGTATCGGTGATCTTTGCGAGTTTTGTCAATTGGAAAATAAGCAAGTACACAGTCACTTAAAAGGCCAACACACTAGCATAAAAATAAATGTAATTTGAAAAATGCCAGATGCTGTTTCATCTCGTACTACAGGACATTATCAATAGAAGTCAAAGGATTCATGTTAGCAGAAAGGAAGGACTTTTAAGTGGGAGGGGACAGCATTATTGTTTTAACTACTACTACATGTATTAGATCATTTGTGTCACTAATTTTTAAAATCTATATATTACCTTTTCTACTTTCACATGCTCTCCATTGCTGCTAAATATTTCAATTCCATTCAGACCTACATAATGGAAATCTCCCCAAGTTGTTCGAATATTGACAACCATTTCTCTTCCTTCAGGCAATTCAGGAATAATGAAGTCAGAATCAGTACTCCTGAAAATAAAAACAATAGTATTACTTTAGAAAATTTAGAGTAATTATGCTAAACTAAATTAAACTTCAAAAAAATTAATTCGTATTAATTATATTATTGTAATATTAACAATGAAATGTGGCCAAGAGGATTAAAAAATGAGATCTTATACATTTACTGAAAGAAGGCCAGAATTAGGTGAACTCCAATAAGAAATACAATTTAGTTTTGTATAAATGATAATTGGGATTTCAAACAGAATGGATTAGATTTCAATAATGATTAGAACAGAGAGTTAAGAACTTTCTTGGTCTTAAAGATTAAGAACTGAAGTTGTGATACACTCTTAAATATTGTGAGAAAGGATCTAAGGCATCTATCTACTTAGTCATTTGGTCAAACATTCAGTCTAATTATACTTAAGAAGATTTCTCTTACAGCTTCTGTCAGAAAATCTATCATAATAAACATACAGTTTGCTTGTGTCAAAGTTTCAAGATTTTAAGAGAGAAAGTGAAACAAGAGTATGTTCTATTCTGCTGAAAGGTTTTTGTGGCAATCATTTCACAAAGCTACCAATTACATATCGTAGAATGTAGCAGTAAATGTAATAAGCAAAGGAGAAGAGGTTTAACAGCAGGCATCATTTCTGTATCTGCTTCAATCGACCTGAGAACCATATGCTTACTTACACAATAATGAGACCATTCTCTAAAAAGAAATAATGTTCTCATTGAAGCGCATTCTTATACAGAAAGAAACTATATATCAGAATTTATTTTTTTTTAAAAGAACAGTGAAAGATTACCTAAACAGAGTATGGTTTGCAGAGAACTAAAAGATTACTAGTGTAGTCATTCTGAAAACCTCCCATTGAAAGGTAGATTTCCAAACAAAATTTCTTCCACATAAATACTATACATTTTAAAATTTCAATCTGATAAACTTTCAATAGACAGCAACTTGATAAAATTATGTAAAGACTGCATTAATTAACAGAAAAATACTGAGTTATAATTTGAATAATGCTAATGTACAGTTGATAAAGTGGGCCCGGTAGCCGAGTGCGTTAGGGCGCTTGGCTGCGGGTTGGAGATGGCGGGTTCGGTTCCCGGCCTCGGCGGAGTTCGGGAATTTTTCCACGCTCCTTTCATCTCCAAACGGGTCCTAGGGTCTACCCAGCCCCCTCTAGAATGGGTACCGGGTTTCTTTCCCGGGAGTTAAAGGCGGGCGGGCTTCGGGTTGACCACCCCACCCCAACTTTGTCCCGTGGTTCTTATCGTTGGAGCCTAACCTCCTGCACCCCGATAGGCCTGCAGTGGGGTACTTTAACTTTTTTAACAGTTGATAAAAGAGTAATTAATTGCATGAAAGCTCTGCCAACATCATATGAATAAAAAAGGAGTGAAAAAAGGAAGCAAATTTGGATAGTTTTCAGCAGCTAGAATATCTCAGAAAGAGCACCTCCAAGTAATTTGAATAATATGTGAATTCAAGTCACAAATGGTAACTTACTGCCATGAAAGGAGATAACACATTTAAAATTCTTGCTCTAGAACACAGCATAATACAATGTCCCTGGTTAAACTAACACTTAACCATACATTTTAAGTGATTATTTAAATGTGATTTAACTCATTCATAATTAATTGAGTGTCCCATTGATTTTTTTTCTTTTCTGCAATTCATTTGTTATGCTTGGATCTGAATCTGATCCTGGAGCTCACTTGTGGGCTTCATTTTCCTGTTCCTCTTCAAAGGTAAAACAAAGAATGTCTACTATGCGGTATTCAAAGCATTGGTTTATTTAGCAAAACCTTTTATTCTTTTTTGGCCTCTGATAAGGTTGATGGCATGTCAAAGGTATTAAAAAAAAAGGAGACTACTTAACATAAAAAGAATTAAAAATGAAACAGTTTGTTAGTTTGTGCTTCAACAAACTCTGTTCCTCCTCCACCTCTTTTCTTCTCCACGATAATAACATAAAATAACAAATTCAGACTCAATTTCTGAATTTGTTTCTCAAGATTTATTATACTGGTTTATTTACCATCAACGGAATTTTCATGATTATGACAAAAAGTAAGTAATATTTAAAGCATTAAAAACATCCTGATAATTATAAAATTTTACTAGCATTTCTTTAATACAGAATTTCATTAAGAAATCAACAAAAAAATGTACCAGAATATGTACAGTTTTTATAATAAAAAAAAAACCAACACAAATAAGTAATAGAAAAAAATATGGATTTTTGAAACTGTTAAGACAAACAGTCGTAACAGTTTTGGAAATCCATATTTTTTTCTCTTATATTTTTATGTTGTTTTTTTATAAAAACTGTGCATGTTCTGATCATCTTAACATTTATGTATCTACTGCACGTTAAACAAGATGAAATCAACAATAATTCGAGAGTATAGTAAAAACAGATAAAATCCTATTCTCACATTAAAACACAGATATATATATTTTTTTTAAGTAAAATAAGTTTTATTGACCTGTTAACAATGATTCTGAATGAAGAGTTTGCAAAATAAAAAAATAAATAATAAATATGCTGATAATATCAAGAACAAGCCACATAATATCAGTGGGGAGGAAAGCAAAAACAACATATTAAAAACATTAAAAAAAAAAAAAAAAGTATCCCACTACAGGCCAACATTTTCCTTGGTATACCAGGAAATAAGGCTCTGCCACTCCATGCTCAACTGGACTGAGTTTTGGTCAACCTGATGCCCCCTAACTTTAATCCCAGGAAAGAAATGCAGGATGCATTTCACATAGCATTGAATCTGTCTGAAGGAGAAAGAATCAAGGGGAAAAAATCTCTGACCACTGCCGGAGATCAAACCCAGCTCTTCCAATGTGCAGTTAAGTATGTTACCACTTAAGCTACAGGGTCCATGTGTTGAAAACATATTCAACTGATTCCAAGAAAGCAGTTTTGTGCTGCTCAACATTCTTCAAATAAGATTTCCTAAGTTCATTAGCCTATGCCTCAACAAAATTATAAATAAGGAGAACTACACTTACCCCACTGAAACTGAATCATCTTCAGATTGGGTTGACTGCAAAAACATGTGGTTTTTCAAAGGCTTATCTATAGAGATGTACATATCTAAAACATCACCTATGAGCAATAATGGCAGCAATTTAATTATAGAGAATGGAGTAACAATAACAATAAACAGTATGAGAAAATAGTTCAGTTAATTAAACACAACTTTTTTAAAAGGAAAACAGTTTTAAGAATAAATAAATAAATAAATAAATAAATAAATAAATAAATAAATAAAT
>JAFIDM010093602.1:0-12615 GCA_023159025.1 Thereuonema tuberculata
TTCTTAGAGTTCAATTTTACACATGAGCGCAATTATTTGGATTTGACTCCCCCCCCTCCCTCCAAAGCTAACTTCTGATGCCCTATTGCGGAAACGAAGCAAATTGAAATTTATTTCTTGAAATATTTTGTAATTTCAAAATCTAATTATTATCGATTTGTTTCCTATTCATCATTTTTTTCAA
This sequence comes from Thereuonema tuberculata, assembly GCA_023159025.1. Classification (NCBI taxonomy): domain Eukaryota; kingdom Metazoa; phylum Arthropoda; class Chilopoda; order Scutigeromorpha; family Scutigeridae; genus Thereuonema; species Thereuonema tuberculata. The sequence continues at coordinate 185 of JAFIDM010093602.1, forward strand.
TAAACTAAAATCCAACTGTCAAAGAAAACTGATAAAAAGACGAATAAAATTAAAATAAAAGGTAAGTGACAAGAATTTGATGTTTAATCAAATGAGGGCAAATCTCTATGAAAATGCACTGAAGTTTGCATCGAAGTAATTCTATAATGTTTCTGCTTTAGAGTGAGATAATTCATACAATATAAAGAATTGCTAGGAAATTTAAATTCTATTCAAAAGATATAACATAAAAGTAAGAATAGTTAAATTTGATGTGAATTTAATTCATTATGGATTGCATTTGTTGGATTATAAATAAGAATAATTGTCACTTAGGTTCCACACAATAAATTTTCTAAACGGCATTTTAGTTTATTTACTTGCCTGTACTGGTTTAGCAGAGTATACTAAGTCTTTAAGAGTAAGGAGAAAATAAAAGCAAAACTGATTTAAACTTGTTTTATAATCATTAAATATTTACAAGATGTGAAACAGTTGTTTCAAATAGTCTATGAATCTATCATGTAGATTTCAATCACTGAAAGTTCTTTACTTTAAAGCTTAAAATTCCTTTGAATCTTTCTTGAAATCAACTGTTCGATTAACAACATTGATAAATGGCTATTTTCATCTAGTGTAATAATTACTAAAGTTTATTTTAATGTATAAACTCATTAACACATAGAACTTTGTCTCATATGTCTTTTAACTTGTATGAGATGGCTATAAACAATGTTCACCGTACGTGCTATAACATTACTTAATTATATGAATGTTTAAGTAAACTTGATTTCTCCAATCCTTTCTTGACTAAACATTCTAGTATTATAGTCTTTACCAAAACACTCTAAACAGTTTATAATCATAACTTGAATATTTCAATCGAATATTCTTTGACCTCGTTGCAATAATCTTTAAAATAAGCCTCTTGCTAATAAACACAAATGTTCCTGTATAAATACTTAAATCCTTTCAACTTTACAGTTCTTTAACTTTAGTTGATTCAGTCCAACATTTGTAATAAGTCGATTTCCCTTGACTTTAATAAATCCTAGCAGTAATGGTTTTACTTGAAATAAATAACTTTACTGTTTCTTTAATCTACGAACAAATGTTAATGTGTTGGTAATGTTTAATCTTTAATGTTCATTAGTATACGTTCCGCTTTGTCCTAAACTTCATTTTCTTGTGTTCGAAATTCTAACGATGGCTCCTTTTCGAATTCCCGATGGGTGAAGTAAAATAGAAATCCTACTTACAAAAGTTCAGCAACAATCCATCAACTTTTCGTCAATCCCAGTCAAACGTTGAAGATAATACCTTGGCTAAATTCCACTTTGGTCTGCCAGTCCTCATTTGCGAGATTCCATCTTTTGGGCCTAACCGTTTATTAAGAATTAATTTAACTTTACTATTAATCCTTACTTATTTAATTCTCAAGGCCGTCCGCCTTTTACTGAACACAATGTGAGTTTAAAATCAAAAACTAATCTATAGCACAATCGGAAGGAACTCATCCGATTCCCATTTTCAAAACCTTAGCATCATTGCTATTTCGGTTTTCATCGTAACGCCATTTTTCGATCTTCTAGGATTCACCATTAACAATTGAACGTTCGCGTTCATGCTGTGTTCAACACATCCATTGTTCTCACGTGCTTACACACAACAAAAGAACATACTCTTAACTTTCGGTTTTAATGAAAATAAAAAATATAAATATTTCAAAGCCTTGATGTTAGTTTTAATTTAATTTTATCAGGGATTAAAAATTGAATTTCTCACAGCATTCATGTCAAAAATCAGGTGAGCGTTTCGTATACAGTGCACTCTCTCTATCTGAACACTCTCTAATGTGAACACCCCGGTATTTTGAACACATTACGACGGTCTCGGCTAAACTCCATAGACTTAACATAAGATGAACTCTCTGTATTCTGAACACCCGCTAATCTGATCACCCCAGTATTATGAACGCTATTGTTGATCCCCATTCTACCTTTACCTCTCTGTAAACTGAACGTGTTTCCAATCGGAATTTGGGAATTCCCGTAGCTTTGAAATTCGGAGAAATACCCCGCCCCTCACTTACAGTTTAGAGACTAACAGATATTAGAGGGGGTGGTCAAAAAAGGATAATGTCTTCTTTTCCGCACTCCAGGTTGGGCAGCAGTATCACTTCTGTTTCTTTCTTCCGTTTTGCTCGGCAAAGGAAACTTTTTTTCGCCATTTCGCTATCGTTGCAGTGAAAGAAGCACAGCCCTTACGCAGATATGTCAGAAATAAGTAGGAAAACGAAAAAAAGCTTCAGGAAAAATACGAAGTTGTTCGAAAATTAAAATCGAAAGTAAGTTAAAGGAAAATTGCATCCGAGTTGGGGATTTCAGGAGGCCAATTCAACGCCATCAGCATGAAAGAGAAAGAAATTATAGCCGCTTTTGAAGCAAATGAACCTTCCTCAAAGTGTAGAAATTTCGAAAAGAAAACGGGAAACGGCACCATAAACAATCACGTCTGGAAGTTTTTTTGCCAAATGAGAACGAAGAATCTTTGTATCACTGGACCCCTGCTAAAGACCTCCATCTTGGTAACTGGCATGGCCAACCAGGCTAAGTATTCTATACAGTCTAAAAACTCACTAGGTTCATGCATTTCCCAATCTCCCTCTATAATAAACACCCCCACAATCTGAACACTTTTGCTCGCTCCCATGAGTGTTCAGAATAGAGAGAGTGCACTGTATATACAAACAGCTGCAGGAAAACAAAATTTCATTGTGAGTTTAAAGAAATGCAATGGAGAAAAAAGTCAAGTTAAAACTTTAGATACATCTTTTTTTTTTTAAATGAGTTTTCTTTTTCTACTAATTTACTATTGGAATTCGTCAAATGCTTCACTATTTCGCAACTGCTGAGTACTTTTTAGGAATGGGTACTCAGTTTGCAGCACAATATTCATTTCCAGAACTCACGGGGAGGGGGTTGGATCAAAATAATTGTTACTCAAATTTTTAGGTTTGGTGAGATTTAAATTGACATTAACATTTAAAACAAAGTAGGGATAGCGATTGGTAAACCAATCACAATGCGTCGCAACGGCTTCTGATACGTCATTTCTGTTGCATTATTTCTTTAATTTCCATATTATTAATAAGTGTGTTAGCTGCGAATGCCAAAAGCGCAATTGTTGCGATTTTGGTAATTGTTGTGATTGTTGCTGAGCTGTATCATAGACGTGATTGTTGCGAATGCAAAAGGCGCAATTGTTGCGATTGTTGTGCTTAAAGATAATTTAATGAGTTTTTAATGAGATTTTAAGGATACGTTTGCACAGACAGACGGACAAACCGGGATTAGTAGGCTTCCTATCAGAAGCGTAAAATATATCAATAAACTAACGACCGGTTTCTTATGCCAATTGGTAAGTGGTTTCAAGTGAGAAGACAGGAGTGAAAGGAACCTCAATAAATACGGCCCAGCTGAACTGAGCACCAATCATATTAAAGCTTTAGGTTGAAGTCAAAGGTTAAGTCCACTGGATTTATAGGTGATGTTGTCCAATATTAGTTATTACAAAATCAATGTCAATTTAAATCTCATCAAACTTAAAAATTTGTCCTTTCGGCGAGTTCTTATCGTTTGTTTTAACTTTTGCGGGCTCCACAGGGGAAAGCTTACTTTCGGGTGGAGACCAGATAAACAAAGCACCAATCATAACTAACCACAGGTCGTTGTGACATGAGTAGCCCACTGGATCTATAGGTGAAGATGCTCAACTTAAGTCCAGTCCAAAGATGATGAGGAAGCAGGGGGAACTTGATTTCAGATGTATTTTTTCCCCAATATTTTCTAATTCTGTAAAAAACATCAAAATACTTACAATTGTTTCTTTAAGATTTCAATGATAACATTGATATTGTAATCCATAATTCTCATGTAAAGCTGGAGAAAGACATTTTTCGTTATTGAAAGCTAAAAATTTATTTGAATTTCCTGTCATAAAATGAAAAAGAAACCCTATGAATCTATCAAATATAAATTTAATTAAAAAGGTTTAATTCCTTTGATTGTCTACATGTCTGTTTTGTTTATATAAGGCAGTTACCAATAGTTCACAGAAATTTGAGGCGAACTGAGAACGAAGTCGATTTCAATTTGAATAAAAACAAGCATTAAACTAATTTTTCTTTTGATTTTCTATTTTGCCTGTTGCGTATCCTTCAGGTGTTCCATGTCGTCTTTCACATTCTATCACTGTCTATAATTAGAAGTAATAAGCTAGTAGCAATGTCGAATTTCATGAGTTAAAAGAGATACGTTTATGATTGTAGGAAATTATTTTTCATATTTTTTTTATATTTTATGCATTCACTGATGTGATCCCGGATGTGCTACACCTGGTATGAATCAGGTAACCTTTACAATTTTAGTTTTTACTAGCAAATATTTTTATTTCAAAAAATACAGAAAATGATGATTTAATTTACGAATAAAATTTGGAAATTCAAGAATTATATTTTTTTTTAAATTAAAAGAATAAAACAACAATGTTTAGAGAAGGACTTTAATTTTTTTTCTATCATTACATTACGTTTCATTACATGTTAATTCTTTGCATTTAAATTATTTTAAAATAATTTTTGTAATTTACTTTATCCTTGAGTTTTTGCATCGGTAATAGCATTTTAAATTTTACTTCGATTTTATTCAATAGACACAATGTTAAAATTTATAATGAAATTCCCTACTTTCGAAATATTTGATCATATTTCAAATTTTATATTTCGTAACTTAACAAAAAATAGCTGTCGATTAAATAATTAGTAACTGCCTGGTTTTAATGTATTTTGACCTTAAATACATAACAACATCAAAATACCGAAACCCTCAAACAAATCTTCTAACCTCGTATTGTAAAATAATAACAACAACCATTTATGGAATTCAAAAACCTTGGACATCACAATTTATGCCGTATAAAGTATTTGACCACAACGCAAAACAAAAAAGAAAAACAAAATAATACTACTAATAATAATATTAATAATAATAATAATAAAAAAAAAATCTAAAGGGAAAAGAAAAAGCAATAATGTATAATCATGATAACAATGGAAAACCTTTTAAGTCAAGCTGAGACTCATTACGGCCGTTTCGAGCTTATTCGGCTCTCATCAGCCAGGCAGTGGCGGACTTACCATTAGGCACACTAGGCACGTGCCTAGGGGTGCAGCCATTGAGGGGCGGCAGCCGGAAGAATTTTTTTTTTTTTTTTTTTTTTTTTACCGGTAAATTATGAAAAATGATAAAAACTGATGCTGTAGTTGAAGAAACAGTGGAGAATGTTTGTTTTTGTATTGGATCCGATTTCGAAACTAACACTGATAGTGGCAATGATGATGATGATATGAATAAATTCATCAGTGGGATTCTGATGAAATGAATATTTTTGTCTATTTAAGTGTATTGCGGACATTGATTGTTGATTACATTTATTTCTGGCAAAAAGACACGAATTAGTGTTTCTAATTTCGTTAAAAACAGTTACAATCTTTCATTATTAAAAATGTAAGTTGTCACCTCAATATTTTTGATTAGTTTACAAACAATATTATATCGATAGCTTAGCGCAAAAGTAGCGAATATCCAGTAAAATACAAAATTAGTTTTTTGTGGCGAATAGGTGTCTTGAAGAGCCTTCTTGTAGGGCAAAACTAGCAAATCCTTCAAAATGGCATATTTCCTGTGATTTTAGGACCTAAACTAGCGAAAAAGTACCCTTTTTTAAAAACTTAAATGGCAATAGAAGCGAATGTGCATATTCGCTACTTTGATCGTTTCATCTCTACTGACTGAACACTTTTCTGTGATAAAACTAGCGAATGTGGCTGTATTCGCTAGTTTGTCCCTAGATGACGCCACGTGGTCATTGTCACCTTCTCACCTTCTCTAACCTTCTCACCTTGGATAAATTGTTAATTGAAAATTATTATCAAAAATTATCTAAGATTATTCTAATCAATTTCTAGTTTAAAATGTCACAAATTGCATGTTTCTATCTGTTTTTGTTCCTAAATTACTGAACAATGAAGTTTCAAAGCGACTTACCGCTTTGGTTTGGCCAAAATGTAAAGAACGGCATCCGCTTCAATTCCCGTTCCGATACCGTACGGATATTAGCTGATACTGATGCTAATATTAGTCAATCCCTAACTATGAACGTAACTAATAGTGTAGTTCGCTAGTTTGGTCAAGCATTTAAGGAGGTTGTGATGAATTTTAATAAGGACAGAAGTGGCGAATCTGCACATTCGCTACTTCTTCCTTAGCTATCTCAATGGCACAAACTTTCTGTAAGATCCAAACTATCGAATCGATCAAAACTGCTTGAAAAATGCAACAATCAAATTTTTAACCCCATGCCATTGTAGTATACCCCAATGACAATATCTGTACCGAATATGAGACTTCCAGGAATTGTTCCTGAGTTTTGAAGGACATTTCCCACTAAATTAGCTTTTTCTCAAAACTTGCATCTTGGATATTCGCTACTTTTGCGCTAAGCCATCGATATTATTTTAGTTTTGTTTTGATTTCTAATACATCAAAGCTTGCATTTGTTATTTATGCATTTCTTCTTCTTATTATTATTAGTCTATTATTATTATAATTATTATTATTGTCAATCTAATTCTATTTTTAATCTTTTAGTACAAGTGCGAATGCCAATGATCTTAATTTGTATATTTGTAAAAGTTCTGATAAACTTTATGGGATTGTTTTTAAATAAGTTTTTTTTTTTTTTTTTACGTCCATATGTTTGACGTATACGAAAAGAAGGCAATAGATCGATGTGAATGGTGTAAGAGGTATTATAACACTTCTTTTAAACGCTTGCAGAAGAGAAAACGTTTTCCAGATGAAAAGAGTGGAGATGAAGTCGTCCTAATAGGGAAAGAAAAGTTTAAAGTAGAAACCTTTTATGTTATTACTGACAGACTTAAAAGTGAACTACTAAATGGAAAAGAAGTATATTCTATAGTAGCTGATAGATTTTCAGTCTTTTTCTGACCTTTCAAACACATAATCATCAGTACTTTTAGAACATGCAGCAAAACTGCAAAACCTTTACGATACTGATCTAGAGTCATCATTTGGAAGTGAGTGGGTGCATTTTTCAAAATTGATCAAGTGCAATAATGTCAAATGCGCACCTCTTTCTGTGAGCAAGTTCCTCAGAGAAGAGATCATGCAGGATATGTTTCCTAATGTAGATATAGCTCTGAGAATGTATTTGTGTACTGCGGTTAGCAACTGTTCTGCAGAAAGATCATTTTCGTCATTAAAGAGGATTAAGTCATATCTACGTTCTACCCTAAAGGAAGAAAAAATTGAATTCTCTTGCAATTCTTAACATTGAAGCCGAGATCCTTAATGGCGAAGAGTTTGGATTTGAACAATTAATAGAAGAATTTTTCGTTGAAAGCAAGGCGTAAACGTTTAAAATAAGAATATATTTTCGTAATACCTTAGCAGTTTTGTTGTCGTAGTAAAACTATTAAACGATACTATATATTCCACATACAAAGAATATTAATGATAATTTTTTACACTATTTTTATCATTATAAACTATTATATCAAAAAGGACAAATATGAATTTAAGTATATTTCTCCTATTTGTGTTAAAAAAGAATTACTTCTTAAGTGCAATAAAATACAACTTACAAATCTTGTGAGCTGTCTTATTTTGAATCTTCTTCACCAAGGAATGAGAAAGTGAAGGTATGAATATTTTCGTAATATATTACAATAAAATATTATATATAATACGGTATATTATTATATAAGACATAATATTACTTTTTTTATTATATTAAATATATCTAGCAATAAATATATCTATTCATATTCACTCTCGCCTAAATGTCAAAATATTTTTTTCATCTCAAAATATATTACAGTAAAACCTCGTAAGTCGTCACTCAAGGGACCAAACATTGTTGACGGCTTAAGCGGAGTGACGACTTAGGCGGAGTGGGAATTTTTGGAAAAAAAAACGAACAAAAAAACTGAAATACAGTATTTTCATGAATTGATGTAGGATTCGGTGAGAAAAACAAGATTTTCAGAAATCAATATATGCAAATGAGTGGAAAGTAAAAAAAAAAAAACACTTTTTATAGTTACCACATGATAATCGTTTTAAAAGAAATGCAATGTCTGTCTTTGAAACGTTCCAGCCAACCATTGCTGCCGCCAAAATCTTCAATGTTCAACTCCTTAGCAATTTCCATGGCTTTTTCTTTGAGAATCACGGCAGAAATCGGCACATTTTGCGATTTGGCATGTTTTAGCCATCGATCTAGCTAAACCCTCCTCGATCTCGTCAAACTTCGATTTCCTCATTCTCTTTCTTTTGTCTTTGCAGTCAGCTTCTTCAATTATTTGTTTCGATGAAAGAATATCGTTTAATGTAGTCCTGGGAATACGATGTTCTTTGGCAAAAGCTGTTTTCGAAACATTTGATTTTTCAAAAAGTGCAATTAAGTCTTTTTTTTTTTTCTTTAAAACATAACGAGGTAAGTTTTCGTTTCCCTGACATGTTACAAATGTAATCGAACCACGAAATTGCAAGATAAAAAACAGCCGTTATAGCGGAGCTTACTCGCTATGAAATGAAATCACACTCAGTAGCGGTCAAGTAAAACGTATACACTTGACAAGAGTCGCAGCGAGAAGTGTGTAATTTCCCAAATGAAGTTCCCACGTGAAAATTCCCCGTAAAGGCTAGGCTTTCTTAAAGTCAAGGGGCGGGGCTTGAAAAGATAGCAGGCAAAATTGAGAATAAAGATGCTTTTCGCCAGTTTTGAGGGTGACGAGTTATCATGAGTAGAATTAAATTTGGTGACGAGTAAAAGAGGGTTATTTTACATTATTGTCTATGAGACCTTGTCGGGACCAAAGGAAAACGACGACTTAAACGGAGTGACAACTTATCCGGGTGACGACTTAACGAGGTTTTACTGTATTAAAAATTCAAAATAAATTATTTCACTATGCCTTTCTTGGAAAAAGGTATGAATAAAAGCGTGCCAATGACGGAAAATTAAAAATCGCCTGTTATGTTGAGACGTTTCGTTTATTCGCGAAACACAAAGGGGCGGCCGGCCGAATCGTGCCTAGGGGCGGCGCCATAGGTAAGTCCGCCACTGCAGCCAGGGCTATATATCCACCGAAAAGCAAAAAAAAAGGCGTACGACAGAAGAATATTCTATTATTGATGAACAAAGTGATCAAACGTAAAGAAAAGAATAGAAAAATAATAGATAATTGTGGAATTCAAAAACCTTGAACATTCCAATTAAAAAAAAAAATAAAAAAAAATAAAATATGTTTCTAAAAACAAAACCTTCTAAAATAGAAAATAATGATAAAAGGGGGCAACATTTTGAGGTCAAATTTCTTGCATTTGATTCGTTTCGGGTCTCTTCTCGTGGGTTGAAAACTACACAGCCAGCGAAAATTATTGGGTTTTATGTAGATTATAGAAATTATGACATTATTTTTGTTATTAAAGGGTTTAAATCGCTAATGTTTCCAGAGAGCCTTTGATTTTTCTTATACCATTCAATTATAGTATTTTTACACGTTCTACATATCATCAGATCTTACAATGTCTCTTTCATACAGGGTGGGTGAGAAATAAGTAGGCATTAAGAAGTGGTTATAACTTCTTTATTTCCAATGTAAAGATAAAAAAAGTAAGTTTACATGGATCTTGTGAAATAGGAATATGGGATGCATAGTTTACACAATTTATAATATTTTATTATGATTGCCTTATTATTACAAATCGATAGCGATATTTTTAAGAATGCATCCTAAACTTAGATTGGAAATGTTAATAGAATTATCATATTCGAGATTGGTTATTTATTAATCTTATATTATAATAAAGTATTGGCATTTTCTTACTTATTATTTGTTAGTAGTGTTTGTGATTGACCTTTCATATTTGTCAAGCAACAGCAATTCAATACCGATATTCATTTTCCTAATTTTCTTAGTATTATTTCACAACCATTGACCATCCGTTCTTATCTTCAAATATCAGAAATGTATCAAACGTTTCATGAATCAGTTATCCTTCACTTGTATACTTACCTATAATAACATATTTATCAAAAAAAAAAAAAAAGTGGAAAGAGAAACAAATTTTTAAGGTAAAATTTTGGAATTTAGATATACTACTGACAATAATATTTTTTTATTTTTAATAATAATATTTTTATTATTAAAGGAATAAGAGTAACATTTGAAGAAAAATAAAAAAAAAAACAATGGAGAAAGAAGGTAGTAGGAAAGTTATATTTAAATTAAATAATATTAATTAATATTATTTTACCTTTTCTTATTTTGTTATTACAGTTATTATTATACTGCCTTCTCTACCCTTTAAATGTGTATACTTATATTTTCATATTCTCACTTGATTATCAATGGAAGTAATTTCCTAAATAAGTATCATTTATTTTCTTTATAATCTGTTTGTGAAAAACCAGATATTCGAAATATTTTTTTGTTTCAAATTATTTATTCATTAGTTTTAGAAAACCAAATTCCTATGAAATTTGATTTTAATCATTTGGAGGTGGTTGTTTTTTCTCATTGCTTGTTTTTTTTTTCACTACTACGCATTTACTGGTTATCTCTTTGTTAATAATTTCAATGAGTCATCCTAATTTCATTTTTCACACGTGTGCATTGACGAGGCAGGAGAATGGGTATCAGCTGCACTCTATCCTTATAAATTCGTCGTATTCTAACTAATTATTAGTTAGAACTTACTTTGTGATATCGGTTGATAATAAATCGATTGAGAGAATCTGAAATGCTTTACCAAATCCTTTGCTTTTTAGTTTTGATTCTCATTACAGTATTCTGTCAACATAGCAGTGATGCAGCAAATTCAGATTATGTTTTAAAGACTTTCGATAATGCAAAGAAAAAACTTGGTTATATTTCAGCTTCAGGAAAAGCAACTGAAGGTAACGTTGTTGCCTTTTGCACTTGGATGAAAATGACCGAAGGCTTTGTATATATTTTCCAAGCCCTAAATTTTGTACTTTATGAAGATACTTTACGAGTGAAATTCCTATTTAGTGATGGCAAAATAGAAGGAATTGCTCGAAATGGAAAAAAAGGTGTTGGAACTCAAAGAGTCAGTGACTGTAATTTCCAAAACCTTACCTCATGGTTTCATATTTGTGTTTCTACGAATCAATCCAAAGTCTACTTTTACCTTAACGGCTCTCCTCTCCAAAATTATGACAAGAAAAATGGAGTTTCTCCTTATCCAGATGGTAATATAACATTACAAATTGGAAATGTGAATGCCGCAAATAGTAAAAACATATCACTTTATCAGGCTAATGTTTTCGACAGACCGGTGACTCCTCAGGAAGGTAAGAATAAAAAGTTTGTTAGTTTTAAAATTAGTTTTAAAATACCATTAAATTGGATTTAAAAATAAATAATAAAATTAAACATCGATTAAAGTGTGGAATTCACTAAAAACAATTTATTTTTAAACAAATGTAATTTTAAACAAGAATGTATTCTTCATAAAATATTGCTATCAGACTAAGAACTATTTTAAAGATATATTTACAAAAATAAAAATAAAAATAAAGATTTAAAATTATTCATTGCCACAATAAAATTTATGACTTATGATATGGATAAAAATGGATTTTTGTGACTTGATGTACTTTTTGAAAGTATTAAGCCTTCTTATTTCTAAAGTTATTAAATGAAGTTGATATATTTTTTTCAAACGAAAATGAAAATATACCAAAAGAGAAAAAAATAACAAAATAATTAAATAGTATCTTTCGGAACACAAATATATTTCGGAGGTGAAGTTTTCTTTTTTCAATTCCTTTAATATAGTTGGTGGGGCATCTTAGCATTTAAAAATTTAAAGAAAAATAAGTGAAATAAAATGGCCGAACCCACAAATTAAACAAAAAATTAAAAAAAAATTAAATTTAATGAGCATTCATGTTTTGAAATGCTAATTGTACATTGGTTAAGTGGTCCGTGATTCTGATTGAAGTCATTCTTGCCTACGGGGTCAACAATCCTTGCAGTCCTGGATTTTTAAATGGTAGAATTTTGCTTAAAAGGAGGGTATCACAATTGTTAAGTAGCATTGAAGAAGAAATGTATAATTAGCATTTCAAAACATGTATCCTCTTTAATTTTGAAATTTTGAAATTTTTTTGTTTAATTTATATGTTCGGCCGTTTTATTTAAATTTATTGATGCACGTTAAAATGTTCCTTATAAGTTAAAGGATAATAAGCAAAATGCTAAGAGGTTTCCAATCATTATAACTATTGATATCGTATTTGTATTGAATATATCATAATTATTTCTGTAAATTATA
>JAFIDM010093603.1:0-12613 GCA_023159025.1 Thereuonema tuberculata
TAGTACATTATATTTCTTATATTTGGTTAAGTTAGATTTGTTCCAAAGACTCACAGACCAGTGGGTCCTGAAGGTAAGGCTCGAAGTTTCTTTGAACCAACGGGACTGAGATGAGATCGGGTGGTCCAGCCAGCACTCGCCCGCCTGTAAAATCCCTACCCATATTACAGAGCACAGGGTGGATCTTAGGACACGTTTGAAGGAGAATGGAGTGGAAAAATTCCCAGCGAGGCCGAGATCAGTGATCCAACCCGCAGCCAAGCACCTTACCACTGGACTACCCGGCCCACATTTCTCATGTAATTTACAATAAGCAATTTCGTACGAAAATTCAATATACATAGTAAAAATTAGATTACCAAACAATTGCATGCTTAATTTATAAACCAATATGTGATCAGTATCCTTTTACAATGATTTCTCTTTGGATCTGGGCGTATAGAGGATTTTAAATCGGGGAGAACAGAGGCCAAGTTAAAGAACTGATCAACACTAAGTGAAAACAAAACAAACGTCCTTTTCAAAATTTCGGATGGGGTGAGCAAGATCCCTTATCAAAACAAAAAAAGAGACGAGAACAGGTCCGCAATATTTTCCAGTCCTTGCCATGTTCTCTACTCTCAGAAACAACTCTTTTCAGCTATTTTATATCTCTCTCTATATTCACTTTATATAAAAAAAAACACTATAATGAGTGCAATATTTAATCCTCTAAATAAATGTTATCATTTCACGTGAATTTTTGAAAATTAGTTAAATGACTAAATGATTTTAAATGTTTAACTTACGGGCTATAAGTCGTTATAAAAGATAGAAAAGAGAATTACATTCAAAGAAATCAACTTAAAACCATATGTTTAAAACTCGGCACAAGAACAGCTAAATCACGAATGGAATAAAAAGTACAAATGAATTTATAGTTGTAGAAACCACGATATCATTCATATTTTAATCATTTAAGTTATTTAAAAAAGTTAATAATAAGTTATATTAACAAATATACAGCATCTCCACAATAAATCTCTTATATTTCAATACTTTTAATTATTCTAATCTCTCTTTCTTCACTTTGTATAAATAAAAGAACACTATAAAGAGTACAATATTTAATCCTCTAAATAAATGTAACCATTCCAAGTGAATTATTGAAAATAAGCAAAATGACTAATTGATTGTAAATGTTTAACTCACGTTCTAAATTGTTAGCAGTTAGAAAAGATAGAAAATTAATGATATAATGCAACAATTATCTACATAAATAAAAATATAAATTTTTGTTTGTTCAAAATCTTAAATTTCCAAAAGTTCTTCACCGATTGCTTTGAAATTTTGACACAGCGTTGTATTCGGATATGCGCTTGTTTTTATATACCTATTATGTAGATGTCACACCTGTGACAGATAAAAACATGCTTTTTTTGACAACCCCAGGTGTGGCGCCAACCTGCAATACACGTAGTGATGCGGAAAAGGCTACAACGTGCTGGGTAGTCGTATATTTTCCGATCTCGATATTAATTTGCTAAATGAATAAAGTTTTTGTTTGTAATGCTGTATATGCAAGGGTTCCGGAGCGAAGCGACGTTACCCGGCTACTATGTAATAAAATCAGATAGAAGATAGAAGGCATGTTAGAAGCAAAACTAGTGAAACTGATTTACCGTATGGACTAGATTGAATTTCAATCTAAAATGGATGCAATGGATTTATCGTAATTGTTGCTTAAGAATTTTAAACTAAGCAACGGATTTCAGTAGTACTTTGAATTCCACTAAGAATTTAACATTTCTGTGTATATCGTATCTTAAGGTTTCGGAGGAGTAGTTGGCCAGAAAAAGAAATAATGTTTATTTATTATAAGAATATCATTTTTATTTAAAAAGTTTCATATCGTACTTTTGTTATTCGCAATATAAAATACACATACATAATATAAATGATTATGTGTTTATCACAATTTCTGATATTGGTAACTCAGTATAAAATTTTGCAAATTTTATCAAAATGTACTAAATTTAAGAATTTTCCTGAATATGTTCTTATTACAAAAATGTTTCAGATAAAAAATCTTATAGAAATTGCCTAAGAATTGCGTGTTTCTTTTTAAATTTTTTGTATATTTTCTAAGATTTTTGTACAGCTAATAATTAATATAAATATTGTAATATAAATATTGTAATTGAATACAATATAGTAACGTAATGAAACATTATATGATGATAGATTGTATAAGAAATGCAATTCTTATTTTTATTATCAGGAATATTTAGCTAATCTCTCAGCAAATTATCACAAATACAAAACAGTAACTGTAAACAATATTAAATTTATATTTGTTATCTACTGGATTAAAAAGGAAGAAAAATTAGAATTTTTTTATATATTATTGATTTACTCTCTAATTTGTTTGTAATCGCAATAAAGAACAAAAAACAATTTTATAGGTAAATAGATTTTATGAGAGACAGTAAAATCGACTGGAGTAGAAAGAAAATGGAAACAAAGGAGGCATGTTAAATTTTAAAACATATATTAAATTATTCATTTTATACTCCTATTTTGCCTTGGATGTATGTAGAGTTTTCTAAAGCAAATCTAGACTCATTCCTGAATAGTACTGATTTCCATTGTTTTTCAGTCCGGAGAATAATATCACATTTGAAACTCTTCCTCTGTTGAGGAAAGGAAGTCAAACATAGACTGTGATCGCATAACATAATTTGTTCTTTTTAGTAACTGTTTTGAAATATTCTGGACCCATTGAAAGCATACTCTAACTTATGGTGGTAGATCGGTATATTCCAGAGCAGTGGTGGCCATCCTTAAGCATACCATACGCCAATTTTTTCACAGGCGAGTTCAGATGCGCCATACAACTCAAGCACGTTTTTTATCTTCTTTTTAACTTTCACGTTTGGGGTTGTAAATAGGGATACGGGTAGGATCTGCTTTGCTTAAGGGAGGAAAAGGAATAACTCAATCACGCAATTCAATTAATTAATTTACGCCATTTCAAAAGACACATGTTTATTGGAGCACCAATCTACAATAGTTAGAAATAATCTCTTGGGCGAGAGGGTGATCGCTGTCGTGGACCCCCACTGGTGGTGCTACAGCTGCTGGAGAGTCTCGTTTGGCGAAGATAACTCTGGACAGCAGTTGTTGGATGTGATGAGAGACAGAGAGAAAGCTCTGAGCGAGATGAAGCACTGAGAGTGAGATCAGCTTGGAACTTAAGTTGTCTGTCTCTCAACTCACTAGAATATGATTTATAACATTTTAAATAAAAGTATGCTAATTGACATAATCAACATCTTTAAATGATTTAATTTTTGTATGAAAAACAATATCTATTACAGCACAAAAACATTACTTACCTTTATTGAAACTTTTGCGCCTGCTCGGATTTCGCTAGTTTTTTAATGTTTGGTGTTAAATTTGTCACTGAAAGCAGCAGAGAGTTCTTCAAATTTGAGTCAGTTATTCGCCACCTTGTTTTGCTTTTAATCAATTTCATGGATGAAAATGCTTGTTCACATCTGTATATCGTTCCAAAGCGACATATATAACTTTTTGCATATTTTCTTAGCTCTGGGAAATGTTCAGTGGATAAAAATTCCAGAAATTAAATATATCAGAAACATTTTGATCTGTAAAAAGCTCATCAAATTTTATTTTCAAGAAATGAATTTGTTTTTAAATCAATCAGTTCCATTTGTATGTTACTAGGCATCTGCATTAGGTTTTGTTCACTGAGTGAAAATGGGTTTATAAATGAGAGCATGCAGTCTTCTGCTTAGTACAATCATGAAAACGACTTTCAAATGACTGTTGCAAATGATTTTCACATGACTTTCAAATGACTCTTGCAATATCTTGATTTTTTCAATATATTTAATCAAACTGCTATTATCCGCACAACATTCACTCTGCTCTTTCAAATGTGGAAATTGGCATAATCCTTATTTTCTAACTAGGAGATGAACAGTTTTAATTTCATTTTAAATGAACTGATGCTATTTACTAAGCTATGAAATTATTTATTCTTGCCTTGCAGTTTTAAATTTAGATCATTGAGATGGCTAGTAACAACAATTAAACATGCCAAATCAAATAGCCAGTTAATGTCAAATAATAGGGTTCTTTCATGAGATAGTTCATTTTCCTGTTCCAAAAAATTAGAAACGGCATTTTTCAATTTCCAAAATCTACTCAGAACCTGACTTCTAGAAAGCCAGAGCACTTCACAATGAAGGATAAGTTCACCATATTCCAATTCTAACAATTCACAGTATTCTCTGAATTCTCGTCTGTTTAATGCTCTGGCTCTAATTTTATTCACAAATTTCACAACTGGCAACATAACATGCTGCATATTTAGAGTTTTCCCACATAGTGCCTCTTGGTGTATAATGCAGTGATATTTAAGTATAGAACGCTTTAAAAAATTTTCAAACAAAGTTGTAGCGCCATTGACTTTATCTATCATTGATTGCGCTCCGTCTGTAACACACACACTGATAAGTTTGTTAAAATCTAATTTTAGATCTTCCAGGCGTGATTTCATTTTTTCAAATGTGTCTGATCTTCTTGTTTTACCATGCAATGACTCCAGACTGGCTAGTTCTTCAAAGACATTAAAATTATCATCAATTCCTCTTATAAAAATGTTTAACTGGACAGCATCACACATTTCCATTGAGTCATCCAACGTTACAGAAAAGAAAAGTATAAGAATGGACAAGGTCTTCCTGTTGCTGGGATTCTTAGAGAGTTCCTCGATACGTCTCGTAACTGTCTGCCTTGATATAGCAATTTCGTCTGCTTTCTTTTAAAAAACTTTATTACCAAGATGGCGCGCAAATATTTGGAGACCAGGTTTAACAATTTCTTCTTCATCAGAAAAGGGTTTCTTTTTTTCCCCCAATGCTAATGTAATTTCATATGACGCTTCCTCATCGCCAAGTCTTCACTACTTACTTAAACAAATATATTTTGTCTTTTTCGGATTTCTTCCTTTTTCTTAGTTACGTATTCTTTTCGTAACTCAGACCCAAGACCAAGATTCATTTTTTCTTCTTTATTAGTCTGAGGCTGTGTTGTATAGTGCCTCTTAAGATCATGTTTTCTATTATGTGAAAGAGTACTTTAACATACAATGCAAAACGGTTTTCGTGTTGAACTTGCTATAAATAGCAACTCAATTTCCCACTGTTCATTGAATTCGCGCTTACAATCAATTTCTCAGCTTCTTTTGCTCATTTTCTTTTGACCTGCAATGGATAACAGGAATTTTAGGATAGAAAAATCTTGAATCTGTCTTTCAATCACTCTCAATACAAAAACTACGCTAGTACACTCAAGAAAACACTGCTTCAAACTCCACGCCACGATGGCTCACTCAGAATTAACTGACCATATCGAACGCTCGCCGCTCATTCGTACGCGACTTCAAAAACGTGATGGGTTGCTAGTGCGCGGTGATTGTGATCGTTTGAGCTGGAACGCGCAGCGGCAACACCGATGAAAATATTCTTATGTTCACAGAGAATTCATCGAGAGAGAAAATAAAATATTCGTAACGCTGTACGAATTGAACGGAGATCATTTTGATATTGAAAATATTAAGATGGATTCAGTTATGACACCTATTTAAAAAAAATAAGTAGGCGCAAGGATGCAATGCGCCACTTGTTATCATCCAATGCGCCACGTTTGACGCATGAGCCACGGTTTGGCCACCCCTGTTCTAGAGGAAACTATTACATTTAATCATTTCTAACTAAAGAGTTTGTAGAACTAGTTTGTAAGCATTGCAAAAATTGTTTTTTAATATTTTCAATCAATTTCATTCTTATGAATGAAATACATTATATTTCTTAGATTAGATTCGATTAGATTTGTTCCAAAGTCTCACAGTGCCAACAAGGCACTGATGTAAAGACATTTCACCAACGAGAAAATGGTGAAATATGAGATCGGATGGTCAAGCCGGAGCTCGCCCGCTTGCAAATCCGATACCCATAGTACAGAAGGATAAATAGACCTTAAGACCCGTTTGAAGTAGAATGGAGTGGAAAAATGCCTGCCGAGGCCAAAGTCATGAATTGAATCCCTTCTCCTGCAACCCTAAGCCAAGCACTTTACCACTCGGCTACTCGGCCTACATTTCTCATGTAATTTACAATCAACAATTTCGTACTAAAAATCAATATACTCAGTAAAAATTAGATTACTAAACAATTACATGCTTAATTTATAAAACAGCGTCGTCTGTATCTTTTTCCAATGATTTCTATTAGCATCTGGGCGTAGATTTTAAATCGGGGGAACAGAGACCAAGTTAGAGAACTGATCAGAACTAAATGAAAAACAAACAAACTTCCTTTTCAAAAAACTTCCCTTATCAAAACAAAACAAAAGGAAAGAACCAAAACCGGGCAACAATGTTCTTCGGTCATGTTCTCTAGTCATCGATATTTGCCATTTCCATTTTATTAAATCGTTTAAATTTTATTAATTTTAATTATTTCTGATCTTTTCTTTATTCACTTTGTATATCACTTTAAAATAACACTACAATGAGTGCAATATTTAATCCTCTGAATAAATATAATCATTCCACATAAATTTTTGAAGATAAGCAAAATGACTAAATGATTTTAAATGTTTAACTTACGGGCTAAATTGTTAGAATCGTTTCAAAAGATAGATAAAAGAATAACATTATTCTTTACTCTAATAACATCAGAGTATCAACTTATAACTAAATTTCAAAACGTCACACAATAACAGCTAAACTACGAATGGAATAAAAAGAACAAAAGAATAATAACTTGTAGAAACCACGATATCATTCATATTTTAATCATTCGATTTTTAATCATTCGGGAAAAAAAAAAACAACAAAAAAAACAAATTCTATATAGGAAATCCAGGAAGAGCGGTGGAAGAACGTCTAAAAGAACATATTAGAGCATTTCAGAATAATCAGTTGGGATTATCAGATTGGGCTGATCATGTAATAAGATTATCGCATAAACCAGAACCTATAGTGGAAATTGTTTACAATGCTAAAGATAAAGCAGAAAGATATATGGTAGAATCTGGACTTATTAATATAGCTAATTGTATTAACCGGTATAGGTCTTTAAAAATGAGTAGGATTTCATTTGGATTATTTATGAAAATTATAAATAGAAATAAATACGTTAAATCAAAATTAAATTTGACTTAATTTCATAAAATTTTATTGCAGTTAATTTCAAACAATCTGATTGCAGTTAAAAATCAAAATTGCAAATTTACGTGTGTTGAACATATCTTAAAGCTCACAAATTAGCCGACACACCTGAGTACTGGAATTTAAATTCATTTATTAACGACTATAGTTTCGTGTAGATAATGGAATACACATTCTCAAGTAATTAGATAAAACAAAAATAATGAATATAAAGGCAAAAGACTACAGTCCTCCAAATGAGAGATGGCCGCCCTGTTTTTGTGAGATCTGCGCATATATGATCGATTAGTCTGGTCAGGCACTTCCGTCTGATTTTATGACAGGAGGCCGCCATTACGGTAATCGCTTGTTACTTTGCAAAAGAGCATTGTATTTATAAATAATATATATTTATTTATTTATATAATACTTATTGTTAGCAACTGGTATTGAAACAACGCTGAATAGTCGAGAGAAGTTTTAATTTGGCGTAAATCAACATGTCGTTCTCAGTGAAAACAGACGCCATCGTCCATTGTGACAGGAAAACATAATTGATCAACTACCGGAAGGGCTGCGCAGTTCAAACTTCCGCCGGCCATCTCTCATTTCGAGGACAATACCATCATGCAATGCAAATTCCCCAGCATATAATGAACCCAGCTGACAACTCCACCTATTGGGAAACATACACAACAAAATGTAAACAAATACATGCGCTTAATAGAAACTACTTTTTTTTTCTTCTTATCTTATTTTAAGATTGTTATTATTTTGGAATTGAATTTGGGATTCTTTCTTCCATGTGTATTCCATTATCTACACGAAACTGTAGTCGTTAATAAATGCATTTTAAATTCCAGTACGCAGGTGTGTCGGCTAATTTGTGAGCTTTAAAAAATGTGATTGCAGTTATTTTAAAAAAAGGTGATTGCAGTTAATTAATAATGATACGAAGTTATGTTGTAGCCTTATTGTGCTCTTTTATTGTGATTGCCTTTTATTTCATTGTTTATTTGTAATGATAAGATATTATATTGTAACGTTATTGTATTCTTTTATTTTTGATTATTATGCTTCACTTCTGCTTTTTTAAAATGTAAGAAAGAATTTTATTTTTTTCTCCTGAAGAAAATACTCGTTGAGAGTGTAGAAATATCGAGAAGATATAAAGATGTTTTTGAAGTTTTAAGGATCGATGTTTTCATTTATATAAATTCTTTAGGTCTGAAGTCTTGTGTTCCGACCATTCAATTTGGAATAAACTAATATTCTCCTATTCATCATCTCCACGTACGCATTGTTGTGGGCGTGTAGGTGAACATAACATTTGAGCTAATCAGATTGTTACTCTCCGCATTTAAAAAATAAAACTTCATAGACATTATATGTCAAGAAAAATTAAACATAATAATTAAAATGAAATGTAATACAAATTACTTATGAAATATTTAAATTCCCAATAATTTGCAAAATTAAAATAACAAAAATCCATTAGCAATCATATGATTACAAGAATCAAATGTTAAATAATAAATAGATAAAACTTTAGTAGGGAAAAAATTTAAATATGAACCTCTTGAAATAAGTAATTAAATATATAAAGATCAAGATTATTCAATATCTTCACGAACATCCTGCTTTTATTCTGTAAGTCTAATAATACTTCTGTGTCATGTTCTTGTTCATTTCGTTTTCTAGTAGTGATTATTGAAGCATCTAAATGTGATTAATAAGTAGGTTCTCCTTATGTAGTTACTGTTTCACCATAATCGATATAATATTATAAAATTTTTGCTAAGAATTTATTTAAATATGGTATAAGACGTGATAAATTAACTTTGTCATATAATGAAACCAATATACACTCATGGACAAAAAAATTAGCGCACCAAGAAGGAGTCGTCAAAATGAAACGAAAATTTACATACATAATGACTGCTTTGATATAAGTAAATGATAAGAAAATCAAAGAAAAAGGATAATTTATTTCAGAGAAAAACGCAAAAGAACGGAGGAGTTAATACTCCGTTGGACCCCCTCTAGCGCGAATGCACGGTGCGATACGATCGGGCATTGAGTCATACAAGTTCTGTATGATGTCTTGAGACATTTCGTTCCATACTTGCTGTAACCTTGCCTCTAGTTGGTTCAAACTCGTGGATGCCCAACTCGTCGTCCCAAATGATCCCAGATATGCTCGGGCAGACCAAGGAAGGGTAGTAACAGTGCGGAGACAGTCTTGTGACATCCTTGCCGTATGAGGCCGAGCATTGTCTTGTTGAAAAATGGCTCCTGGGAGCCGTTGCATGAGTGGCAACACATGTGGTTGCAGGATTTCATGAACATACCGCTGGGCTGTCATGGTGCCACGGAACAATACTAGGGGTGACCGTGTATTGTAGGCAATGGCACCCCATACCATCACACCAGCTGTGGGAGCGGTGTGTCGCTGTACAGCAAAGGCAGGATTGAAGCGTTCACCACAGGCTCTCCACACACGAACACGATTGTCATCACTGCCGAGATTGAATCTGGATTCGTCGCTAAAGACGACCTGGTTCCATTCCACTGCAGTCCAGTTTCCTCGTGCGCGGCAAAACTCCAAACGGAGGCGTCGATGGGTGGGCGTCAAGGGCAGCACACGTAATGGGCGCCGCGATACCAACTGTCCTTCAGCCAGGCGCCTTCGTATGGTTCGAGAAGACACAGCGGCCCCTAGTGAAGGTGCTACCTGTGCCTGGATGGCGGCCGATGAAGCAGTTGGCTGTACGCGTGCATTTCTGACTATGTGGCGGTCTTCTCGACGACTGGTCTGTCGAGGGCGTCCTGAGCCTGGTCTTCGTGTACATGACATCTCTCGGGTCCACTGGTCCCAACACCTCCTCACAACACAATCAGAGCGACCTAATTGACGAACTACTCGCCTAGCTGACCACCCAGCTTCCATCATCCCGACGATTCTCCCTCTCTCTAACTGCGACAACTGCGTATACTGTCTTCGAACACGGCGTAATGGCATGTCTACCTCAGCTCTTCCTTTGTAAATGATTCAGCACACTCAAACAAGCTTTGGTTACCTGTTTTATACTCCACAGAGTACGATGTTCAACGCCCTCTACCGGCTATACGTAATGCGCAATCACGCTGCATTTCTAATCATTTGCATATCTCCCCGACATGTACCTTCATTGCAAGTTTCGTTACGATCCCGCAATTATTTCTTGGTGCGCTAATTTTTTTGTCCATGAGTATATATGATAAAATAAAAAGAAGGAAGGCACGGTAGAAATAATTTTATTTCGGAAGTTTAGCTTTCACGGTTATTAGGAATGTACAACTGTTTCTTGTTTTATTCAGATCACAGCTCTCCTTCAAAAGCTCGGGAAAGCAAATCTAGACTCATTTCTGAATAGTACTGATTTCCATTGTTTTTCATTCCGAAGAAGTATGACACATTTGAAACGTTTCCCCATTTAAGAAATAGCAGTAGAACATAGATTGGTGATCCCCTATCATAATTTGTATTTTTTAATATCTTTTTGTGAAATCTTCTGGACTCATAGTAAGCAGACTCTAAGCTATGGTGGTAGATTGTATATTCTAGAGGAAACCATTCAGTAAATCATTAGTTGGTTTGTTTTGAATCTAGAATTGCGAAAACAGTAATGAAATTAGTGTAATTTTAAACTTAGCAAATTTTGTAGGAGCTTTCAATTCTATAAAAAGAGTTTAAGAAAAATATAATGAAACATTGGATTCGCATAGTAATAATTATTTTGTAATATTTTCATTAAATTTCATTCATTATATTTCATATATTTGTTTAGATTAAATGTATGCCAAAGGCTCACATCCCACAGGGCGCTGAAGTTAGGACTCCGAACTCCTTTGAACAACTGAGACGAATCGGGTGGTCAAGCCGGCGCTCGCCCACCTGTAAATCCGATACCCATACTAGAGAAGGCAGGGTAGACCTTAGGACCCGATAAAGGATAATCGATTGGAAAAATTCCCGCCCAGGCCGAGATCAGGAATCGCATCCGTTCTCCAACCCGCAGCCAAGCACCTTACCACTCGGCTACTCGCCCAACATTTCTCCTGTAATTTATATTTAGTAATTTCGTACGAAAATTCAATATAATTAGTAAAAATTAGATTACTAAACAATTGCATGCTTAATTTAGCAATATGTGATCTGCATTGTTTTCCAGTGATTTCTGTTTAGTACAGGCAACGAAGACCAAAAAAGGCCGATTAGGGGAAATAATTCGTGTCAAGGCCAATTTTGGCACAGTTGAAGGTGTCCTGAACAACTTGCTGAAAGTGCTGATGGGTGGGGGTGGAGCTAAGGGGTGGATGGGGGTTTAAAGTTCTCTTTTTTCAGTTTTTCGTGAATAATCAGAAAACTGCGGCCTATAGCAAAAAAAATGTATATACACAAAATTCATCTATATAAAATTCTCTAAAAAATGAAATCCACATCAATTGTCGAATTCCTAATTATCTTCGAAATCTAAACTATCACCATCGTTAAAATCAATGGTGAGACTGTTACTGTTAACCCTCTGATAATTTTCCAAAGAACTGTCATAGCAAAAAAGAGCGACGAAAATGTGGCAGAGCTTTTTACCTATGAATTAACTCCATTCCCTCTGGCTATGTTCCGGGAGGGTTGAATGCGAAAAGGGAAGAAGTCATCCCTCTACGATGTTTTGCCAGTAGAGAACAACGCAACTCTCGATCTCACCCAAATCACCAGTGTGGTAGATGGTAGTTTCGGCGTTTTTGAGAGCATCGACAAAGCCGAAATCTGATATGGCCACTCTTCCTCCTACCAGAGGGGCTTTGCAGCACCACTCCTTCAGAGTATGCCTACTTGTATATCTATTACATATAGTTATCAAATACTGTTTTGTTTTAATTACAAATATCTACTACGCTAAACACTTACGTAGGTCTTATTACGTTCTTACAGTTACAACAATAGCTCGGCAACCCCTTACCACCCACCTAATGGTGTTGGGCCAGGGGAGACAACGGCATCCTACAGCTGGTGACAACCAACGATCCTGTGGCACCTGACTCCATTCTCAACACCATATTTTGCCGATGCACGAATGGGAGTGGAGTGCGCTGTGGGTGCCAGAAATCAAGCATTGCATGCTACAGTGTCTGCGGCGTATGCTTTGGCTCGTGCACTAACGGAGTCCTCATCGAAGAGACCATCGACGATGACGGTAGTTTTGATTTCGAAGATAATTAGGACTTCGACAGTTACTGTGGATTTCAAATTGAGGAATATATATGCCATTTTTAACAACAAAACAAAAATGTTTTCCAAATTGTCCATTTTACTCTCTCCATATCTCCTTAAGTATACATCCCAGC
>JAFIDM010093604.1:0-12612 GCA_023159025.1 Thereuonema tuberculata
TACCCATACAACCCTTTCCATTTACAATAATGCAGACCCTCCCCCCCAACGTAATTCTACTTACATTTCCCTTCCTTTTCACCCCTTCCTCCATCACACCCTCAACAAGATTCTTAATCCCCTGAACATCACCCTAACCTCCCCCAGCAATAATACTATTGCCAAAATTCTCAAATTCAGCGATTCGCAATTTCCCATCGATCCCCTTAAACAAAAAGGACTTGTTTACGCCATCCCTTGCGCCAATATACTCCACTGTAAATATGAGGGTAATGCAGACATTAGGCCGCTGCATCACACAACACCGTTATGCCCTAAAAACAAAGGACTTCAACTACAACACCGTATCTCACTCGCACCAAGCCAATCACGGCATCGATCTCAACCGATGCACTATCATATGCAAAGAAAATAACCTATTCCTCAGAAAATGCAAGGAGACTTTCCACATTCTAACTGATCCAGATTGCTACAATCAATGCCTTTCAGTACAGCAAATGGAACAATATGGTCTAAAAAAGCGCAAAATCAAAAAAGAAGCTCCTCTCACGAACCAGACACACCCCCACGGCACTTTCAAGGAAACCCAGCAAACCCATCCCCCAAACAAACAGTAGACCCTCCCACTCACCCCCAACTCCGAGCAACCCGCGCAGACCCAAATTTAGAAGCAAATTTAAAATTATTTCCAACCTGGCTTGAAGAAGGACATACAAAAAATTTTTGTCCGAAACTAGTTGCCCATATTATGTCATAATTCTCATGTTTATTTTTTCAACAAGTGCGACAGCATCCCAACCGCTAAAAAAAATAATAAATACAAAAAAAAGTATATTAACGTAAGGAAAAAGAAAAACAAAACCAAGATAGAAAAAGAAGAAAAGAATAAAAAATTAATGACGAAGAAAGAAACAAAACAAAAAAAAAAAAGCACATACAGAACTCCAACCTACTAACTTCCACATAGAAGTCCATTACGTTATTATCTAAGCTAACCAATGTGCGATTTGTAGAAGGGGGGATTGGGAGGATTTCCTCCACTGGCTTAGACCATCCCAACCTCTGGATATGAATGATATATCCTGCCAGAGATATAATTATATCCCACCCATTGGATATGTTAAATTTACATAAATATTTAACTGTTAGATAAGAATCTGAGTTTCGCTGAAACAAAATTAAAATTTGTATTTTTCTGAGAAAGGAATTTGACTATCTTTATTTCTTCTGATCTTTATTGACTGATCAAAGGAACAAGTTACAAATTGCAACACTTTCAATCTACTTTTTATGTATATAAATGGTCCTCCAGTACATTGCTTCAATGCAGAAAAGTTTGTGATAAAATGGATCAAGTTAAACATCATAGTGCCTTGGATAAACCAACAGGAAAACCACCAAACCAAAATTCATCTTGTCTCTTCAACTGATTTATGTAAGTCTCATATTTTATTACATTTTGATTTCAGAACTTCCAGGACCAAAGAATGTTATTTTTTATAAATAACTAAACCAATAAGTATATTTTAAGAAATTAATAATCTGTTAGGCCTATCCCTATGTAACATATAAGTTTCTCTATGCTTTAAGTCAGTATTCAGGGGAGGCATGTATACATATTTAACATTTTAATTCTGGTAGTGAACCCATTAGGCATCCCCCCACTCTCTCTGTTAAAATCACAAATCGCACACTGCAGCTCTGCAGACAAGAATATCGGAGCTATTTAAGCTGTTATATGAAATCCAATGAAAACAATGTCAAATATCTCGAAATGAGTGGAGGGTTGGCCCCCAAACCTATAAATATTTTTTGAAGTACTTCATACGTACTATCATCTTCCCAAAGGGCATCAAAACCCATGATATTCAACTCATGTTCTCTCCTTGTTAGTTGAAAACTTAAACATTAATGGGAAGATGGCCTTGGCTTGCCACTGAGTTGTAAATTAATTTAATCAAGGCAGTCATTATGGGACAATTGCTGCTCTTAGTTATACTCTTTAGTTTCTTCAGAGTTCAGCTTAGTGATAGTAAGAAAGTTCTTCAATTGGAGGATTAGTAAAATTCTGCACACTTACTTTAGTCACGAATAACACTCTGCTTTGATAGGACATATTTGTAGGACATATAAATATTTTGCTCATTTACTTATTTCTATATGTTTAGTTGTTGAAGTCATGAGTGCAGCATAGTGCAGCACTTTTATGAGAGTTCATGTGCCTCATTACTGAAGATCAAAGAATCTTAAAAAAGTGAACCAAATTAATGGTAACCCATAAATACCCTACTGCATTTTCTCTTTATCTTTTTTTACTCTTATCACTCTTCATGTTGGTAGTTTGTCTCATAGCATTCACTCCATTTACATATGACAAACTGCCTGCATCCTAACTAAAAGACCCATGCGTCTTTTTCTTTTGGAATGATCTATTTTAATCTATGTAGGGCATCAATGCGGCAATCACAATTAGAGTCACATCACTTTTCTAGATATGTTTAATTTTTGTTTTAATAATTCATATTGTATATATTAAATATGCATTTAGGTTGGTGTAAAATTTACTCATTAATGTTTTACCAAAAACATTAGGTCACTTACTTGGAAATAGTTTCTTTCCACTGTACATCTAAATTAGTGTTCAACATAAAGGGTTTCAAGGGAACAGGGTCTCCAAATTCATCCAAAACTTCTAATCCAGTCAAGCCAATCATGTCAGGATCTCCCCAGTTACTTAATAAGTTCAATGTCAGCACTAAAAAAACATATTTAAGGAATTATAATATTTTAATTATTTTAATATACCAAAATAAAGGGATGGAATATTTTAAATCTAATTTCTTTCTATTAATAAATCTTATCCAATTCACACTTCCGGGAAAAATGTCTAATTCTTAAAAAGATTGTCCAAATGAATCCTGCATAATCAATGACAGAATACATTCTAAAGAAACATACTTATTTGGCCCACAAATTATTTGGCTGGTAAACTGATTGTGAAAATTAAATGACAAAATTTCAATGTCATTAGATCAATGTCACAGAACTTAACTCTGCAAAGAACTATTGAAAAGAACTAGTATAACTGCACCCTATTCAATTACAAATGAAGAAGATTTTCCAATAGCATAAAAAAAATTTTTAAAAAAGGCAAGTTAATTAATTGACTGATTTTTAATAACTGCCTTTACTTGATTTACCTTAACTTAATATTATTTTTAATTGCTTCTACTATCTTATTAGATAAGTTTTTATGTTTGATCACAACTGATTCAATGTATGTATTTTTTACTGTTTGATGATTAATTAAATATGCTTAAATAAAGCAGCTGATAAATGCCACAAGAAGCAACCTGTTAAAATGGTAATGTTAAAAATCGATAGAGAAAACAAAATGGTTTTAAAATTATGGCAAAGATTAATTTCCTATAAAACTAATTTGTGACAATAACAAATTAAAGGAAAATCTTGTCAGTTTAAAAGTGAAGCTTCTAAAGTAGCCTAAATTTTACCCTCTAATAAATAAAGTTTAATAGCTATTTTATTTAATGTAAAATATGAAGTGTTCCAATCGTCATATAAGAAGATATTCCAAATTCCAGGTACTGAGTTCAATGATTGTACAAATTTTTTTCTTCTTCTTTCTCAGTCTTATCAAGAGTTTCTGATAATAATTAACATGTCATAATAATAAGTTATCTTACTTTGTCCACAGAAGACTCCTTCCTCCATATTGTCTACGGATTCATTCATGTACTCTAATTTACTGCTGTCATCCCAGTCAATGATGGATTGCTTCCTTTGCAAGGGTTGAGCTGTTGTTAAAGGTCGTTCAGACTAAGAACAAAAAAAATGCACATTCAGAAAATTCAATGATTTATTAAATCGAAGACTGGTTTTTAAATGTAACAAATTTTAAACTTTTGTGCAATTATTTAGATCAGTGCATATTAAATTTCAAAACATTGAGAGATTGATTCTGCTCCTGTATCACTAAAACTAAAAGTAATTTACTTCAAATTTGAAAACGCAAACATAAGTTTGTTCTGTAATGTAATAGCACCTCTGAATTCAGATATCCAGTACTTGGTCGCTC
Organism: Thereuonema tuberculata; assembly: GCA_023159025.1. Taxonomy (NCBI): domain Eukaryota; kingdom Metazoa; phylum Arthropoda; class Chilopoda; order Scutigeromorpha; family Scutigeridae; genus Thereuonema; species Thereuonema tuberculata. Next base: position 4,097 of record JAFIDM010093604.1, read on the forward strand.
CAAATCATGATCATCTCTTATAAATTCTGAGGATTCTGTTGCAAAGCCAGTGAAGGTTTCGTCATGATGAGCTATTGCTTCCAATATGTCATCATCGGTGGTGAAGAGGATTGTCTATTAAAGAAATATAACAGATATAATTAATTGTAACATTCAAAACTGCAGATAATTCAGTGGAATGGTAGAATTACAGGAAACTTCTTAATAAATACATAATTAATCACATTAAAAACATATTATTTTAATCTAAAAAACTTCTATTATTAAGTTACTTCATTAGCACCATAAAAGTATCTGGAATTAGATTTTCTTTTTTATAATGTACTCAAGCCCTTAAGCTTTATGAGATCATACGTGTATGATAGTGCCATTAGGGATGATTCAGAATAAATCTGCAGAAAAGTAGTGTGGTCCACATCAAACCATCAACTAAATACTCAAGAAAATGAAAATAAAGTGGATTGGCTTTTTTTTCTAAATGAAAATAAGATTCATTCAAATGAAGTAGAAATATATCGAACATTCCTTAAAGAGATGATACTTGTAACTCTGAGAGACCTCCGAGAGATTTTGTGACTCAAATACAAGATATTGATGATAGATTTTCAAAATGAATTTTAAGATTTGCAGAAGATTTTGTTCAGTATATAATCAGATTCAATAACATAAAACAACAACGATGTTTTGAAATACTTTTACATTAAGGTTATCTGAACTAATGCTATTAAACTGTGTTTTGGCTTGTATTATAGTACATACAGAGAAAGAAGAATTACCTTATAAGGAAAAAAAAGGCTCACTTAATTGATCCTGGAACTCATTGCTGCAGAAAGCAATATGGCGACATCATAAGAACAGGTTACTGTAAGGTCTGCACAGCCAAGCTAGAGGTATAATTTGAAATGTTTTCCACTATTCTAAGAGTCAGGATGAAGGAATACGTATTTCTAAATTACAAGGAAGACCGGCTATTGCTACGAATTTGTCCCATTTGATGGTAAAGAGAATTGTCAATGACTGACAATCGACGGGATTCGGTCAGTTTTCCTCGCTCACACATTTCATTTTCCACATTCAAACCCATTTGGGTAGGGATGACATGTATAAAAAAATGTTAATGTTATAAAAATAATAATAACAGTACATATGTATGTTAAAGAATAAAAATAAAATAAAAAAAAATTGAGAATCTTGTTTTCTTCTACAGTAAATCAACATTTTCCTTCTAATGTAATCAGTATTAGATTGATTTACAGAAATATAGAAATTAGCAATAGATGTCACTGAGAATACATGGAAGTAGTAATCCATAACTCATGATTTTCTTCTTTTTTTCAACCGTTATATAATTAATAATTCCACGAATAGAATAATGGAAGCCATTTCATTTATACTCTGAGGGAAAATTCAAATTCGAATATCACATTTGTGAATTAAGATTTAAATATGCCTTGAAGGGCAAAATAATGTGTGGTTCCTTTAATTAATTAGTTAAACTAAAGGCGACCTAATGAAGGCTATTATAGTCCATGAGTGAGAAGGAGATAGAGGTTGCCACCAATTCTTGGTCATCAAGACAGGCTGAGGTTGGAGGTCAGCCTAACACTTGCTCACTTTTAGCACTGGGAAAGAACCCAAAAACCCCACTCAAAATACAATTGGCTTTCCTCTCTGGAAGAAAACCAGTTTACAAAAGTATACTACTTGACTATTATATGAGAACTATTCACTTTAATAAAGGCAAGTATATTTGAGACTGTTGTGTTCCAAAATAATAGGAGAGAACTAAGTTAATAAAAACAACAATAAATTAGATACAATGCAGCAACTTACATCTCCAAAGGCTTCTGTCCCTCCTTGAGTTCCGCCACATGCTCTGGCGATTTCTCCTTTGAAAATACAATGGCCATCCAAAATTATTTCTACGTCTTTTGCTCCTCGAAAAGAATGGATTCTCGATTTATTGTAATTCTGAAATGATAATTTAAAGTCTTATATTGGAACTATAAAATTAGTGTATTAAATGTAAAATATGAATAACTGTTCTTATGTTTTAGATATCTTGTTTTATTTGTTTAACATTATATTAGTACAGATTTCCTAACAGTTATTAACAATCAGTTAGAAAGAATAAAATGAAAAATAATATTGTAATCTATTCCTTTTGCTGAGTTGACACTCTGTCCTTCCCCTCCCTCTTTGTAAGTAGTTTGGCCTGGAGCAACCAGAACGAGACAAGAAACCCCCTTTAAAAAGGGTGACTGCACCAGGTTAAGGAGAGAGTTTGGCAGCAGTAGCCCAGCTGCTAAGAGGAAGAGGAGAGCTACTGCAGGGTCAGTTTGGTGGCCAGCACAGCAAAGCAACGGCGAAGTAAAGTAGAGCTATTCGCAGATGGACAGTGCTCGAAGCTTGCCTAGACAGTGCCCGAAGTAGCAAAAGAAGCTTGTCTAGTAAAGAAGTCAAAAGACTATGACTGGCAACCAGACCTTTAAGTGCCAAGTTGGTTGTAGTCAAGTGGTGCTCTGACTCAGAAGAAGCAGCTTGCTCAGCAGAGAAGGCAAAGACACTTAGAGAGGACTGCGCGACAAACAAAATCCTAGGAAAGGAAGAGCAACTGGGCAGCTGTTTTCCGGGAATAATGCAATATGAACCATGGCCCTCCAGAGAAATATACAATGTCAGTAATCACCTCGATATTGTACATGAGAAGAACTCTTCATAGGTTATTGTACAGTGAAAACTGAACCAGCAGGTTGACAGTAGTCTATTATAAGGTTATCAGCGAATAACAGTTACCTGGACTCAATTCTCTACACTGGTAGCATCACTACCTAAATAACTTAAAACAAAGCATTATTATCTGTCTTTGAATCAAGGCAATATCCTCATTTGTTTTTGTTACTGATTTTGAAAGTAAAGATGACAATAATTCCATGCTTTCATTGTCAACTAGAATTTTAATAATTTGACCAGAATTTGCAAGAAGTTTACTCATTCTATTACTTTCAATTATTACTCTGACTAAACCAAAAGCCACTCTGGCTAAGAAAGGAGCTCTTTGTTCACAGATTTAATCTTAGTAACTGGATACACTGTAAATTCAAAAACTTTAATAATATCAGCTGAAGTCAGTATTAACATTTGAACTTATATTTAATAGATCTATCAGATTTTCTTAAACCAAATCCAAATTCAAAATCTTTTGAAGTCTAATTGAAAATATTAAGGAAATATAGTACAGGGACAATACACAGTAGAATACTGATCTACACTGGTCTGATCTACAAATATATCCATGAATGTTGGAAAGATTGAGATGTAGTGAATCAGATGAAGTGAATAAATAGATGGTGACAGTCTTTTAGAAAGTCGGGTATAATTTTTGGAATATCACAGTGTTTCCAACAGGACATATGCTTACTGAAACTAACCAACTTTATTACAATATTTAGTAATGAATTAAGAAATGGGTGATAGGCCTTGTAAATATAATCTCCTGCCTTTGAAGAATTACAGACGGATGATCTCAACTTAGAAAAATCTTCTGCTTAAAGTGAGAAGATGAAATACAGCTTTTTCACTGGATCACATTATGATGATATAACTGCTATGGTAAAAAATGCTACAATTTCAAAGCAAGTAGCCAAATTAAATAATGGAAGACTTCTAGAATCAACAATATCTGACATGAAATAAAATAGATTTTTATTTATATGTTATCTTGTAATAATATTTCACAATACTCAGCTGTCCTTGAACTAAGATATATAGTATTTGTTACCACGTTACTTCTTGTGAGAATTACTAGTGTTAATTGTTAAGTCTTTTTTAAAAAAAAAAGCAATGGTTGCACAACAGAGAATAATGGACAATAAAGATTGTTTATGGTAAATACTGAGTTATTTTCTTAATGAATGGAACATGAAAATTCAGATATTTAAACACAAATGAAATGAACTGAGTTTTCCTATAAATTTGGTTTATTTGTTTGAAACTTCCATTTTTTTTCCTTATCAAATTTAAAATAATGATGAGTTTTTTTAGCTCATTTTTTTCTTATTTTCTTTGTTCCAGGATTCTCACTGATCATTATTTTCCTTTTTTTTTTTTTTCAAATGCTTACTTAGATTTTTTTGTTTGTTTAAGTTTTGTTAATAGGGAACAAATTTCATTTTGTGCCTTCTGCAATGGAAGGCCAAGGATTTGATTTATAAATTTATTGTGTAAATGTTTGTTTTTCTTTGTTTATTTTATGAGAGTAATTTTTCCTATCTTTCAAAAATCCTTAAGATCCCAATTCCAGGAAATGACGAAGAGATGTCTGGTTTGAATAATCCTTCAATGAGTAAGCCTGAGGTTCAGTATACCTCGCTATTTAAATGTAAGTGAAATTAGAAACAATAATTTGATAAGAAGACTTAGAATATATAGTAAGCTTGATCAGGTATGGTAATATTCCTTAAGCATTTAAATTTTCTTACTCTATCTGATCTTTCTCCTAAAATCAATTGTTGAAATGTTTAACTTACCCATATTCTAATCATAGCAACTTTCACTGATTTTTCAAATGTCAAAATAATGAGATGATCTTGACCAGGAGTAAAAGGAGTTAACCATAAATGCATGTCATCTCGTGTTCGATAAACTCCATCAATTAAATTGGTAACAACTCTGGGATCTTTAGAGTATTCTGGCAGAATATTGATATCAGCTGGATTGGCACAAATCTACAAATACAAAAAAAGATGATTAGTAAATATCAACATATGTGTCAGTCATTTAAAAACTGAACACATGTGACTGTAGAAATGTATCGGTGATCTTTGCGAGTTTTGTCAATTGGAAAATAAGCAAGTACACAGTCACTTAAAAGGCCAACACACTAGCATAAAAATAAATGTAATTTGAAAAATGCCAGATGCTGTTTCATCTCGTACTACAGGACATTATCAATAGAAGTCAAAGGATTCATGTTAGCAGAAAGGAAGGACTTTTTTTTTGGAGGGGACAGCATTATTGTTTTAACTACTACTACATGTATTAGATCATTTGTGTCACTAATTTTTAAAATCTATATATTACCTTTTCTACTTTCACATGCTCTCCATTGCTGCTAAATATTTCAATTCCATTCAGACCTACATAATGGAAATCTCCCCAAGTTGTTCGAATATTGACAACCATTTCTCTTCCTTCAGGCAATTCAGGAATAATGAAGTCAGAATCAGTACTCCTGAAAATAAAAACAATAGTATTACTTTAGAAAATTTAGAGTAATTATGCTAAACTAAATTAAACTTCAAAAAAATTAATTCGTATTAATTATATTATTGTAATATTAACAATGAAATGTGGCCAAGAGGATTAAAAAATGAGATCTTATACATTTACTGAAAGAAGGCCAGAATTAGGTGAACTCCAATAAGAAATACAATTTAGTTTTGTATAAATGATAATTGGGATTTCAAACAGAATGGATTAGATTTCAATAATGATTAGAACAGAGAGTTAAGAACTTTCTTGGTCTTAAAGATTAAGAACTGAAGTTGTGATACACTCTTAAATATTGTGAGAAAGGATCTAAGGCATCTATCTACTTAGTCATTTGGTCAAACATTCAGTCTAATTATACTTAAGAAGATTTCTCTTACAGCTTCTGTCAGAAAATCTATCATAATAAACATACAGTTTGCTTGTGTCAAAGTTTCAAGATTTTAAGAGAGAAAGTGAAACAAGAGTATGTTCTATTCTGCTGAAAGGTTTTTGTGGCAATCATTTCACAAAGCTACCAATTACATATCGTAGAATGTAGCAGTAAATGTAATAAGCAAAGGAGAAGAGGTTTAACAGCAGGCATCATTTCTGTATCTGCTTCAATCGACCTGAGAACCATATGCTTACTTACACAATAATGAGACCATTCTCTAAAAAGAAATAATGTTCTCATTGAAGCGCATTCTTATACAGAAAGAAACTATATATCAGAATTTATTTTTTTTTAAAAGAACAGTGAAAGATTACCTAAACAGAGTATGGTTTGCAGAGAACTAAAAGATTACTAGTGTAGTCATTCTGAAAACCTCCCATTGAAAGGTAGATTTCCAAACAAAATTTCTTCCACATAAATACTATACATTTTAAAATTTCAATCTGATAAACTTTCAATAGACAGCAACTTGATAAAATTATGTAAAGACTGCATTAATTAACAGAAAAATACTGAGTTATAATTTGAATAATGCTAATGTACAGTTGATAAAGTGGGCCCGGTAGCCGAGTGCGTTAGGGCGCTTGGCTGCGGGTTGGAGATGGCGGGTTCGGTTCCCGGCCTCGGCGGAGTTCGGGAATTTTTCCACGCTCCTTTCATCTCCAAACGGGTCCTAGGGTCTACCCAGCCCCCTCTAGAATGGGTACCGGGTTTCTTTCCCGGGAGTTAAAGGCGGGCGGGCTTCGGGTTGACCACCCCACCCCAACTTTGTCCCGTGGTTCTTATCGTTGGAGCCTAACCTCCTGCACCCCGATAGGCCTGCAGTGGGGTACTTTAACTTTTTTAACAGTTGATAAAAGAGTAATTAATTGCATGAAAGCTCTGCCAACATCATATGAATAAAAAAGGAGTGAAAAAAGGAAGCAAATTTGGATAGTTTTCAGCAGCTAGAATATCTCAGAAAGAGCACCTCCAAGTAATTTGAATAATATGTGAATTCAAGTCACAAATGGTAACTTACTGCCATGAAAGGAGATAACACATTTAAAATTCTTGCTCTAGAACACAGCATAATACAATGTCCCTGGTTAAACTAACACTTAACCATACATTTTAAGTGATTATTTAAATGTGATTTAACTCATTCATAATTAATTGAGTGTCCCATTGATTTTTTTTCTTTTCTGCAATTCATTTGTTATGCTTGGATCTGAATCTGATCCTGGAGCTCACTTGTGGGCTTCATTTTCCTGTTCCTCTTCAAAGGTAAAACAAAGAATGTCTACTATGCGGTATTCAAAGCATTGGTTTATTTAGCAAAACCTTTTATTCTTTTTTGGCCTCTGATAAGGTTGATGGCATGTCAAAGGTATTAAAAAAAAAGGAGACTACTTAACATAAAAAGAATTAAAAATGAAACAGTTTGTTAGTTTGTGCTTCAACAAACTCTGTTCCTCCTCCACCTCTTTTCTTCTCCACGATAATAACATAAAATAACAAATTCAGACTCAATTTCTGAATTTGTTTCTCAAGATTTATTATACTGGTTTATTTACCATCAACGGAATTTTCATGATTATGACAAAAAGTAAGTAATATTTAAAGCATTAAAAACATCCTGATAATTATAAAATTTTACTAGCATTTCTTTAATACAGAATTTCATTAAGAAATCAACAAAAAAATGTACCAGAATATGTACAGTTTTTATAATAAAAAAAAAACCAACACAAATAAGTAATAGAAAAAAATATGGATTTTTGAAACTGTTAAGACAAACAGTCGTAACAGTTTTGGAAATCCATATTTTTTTCTCTTATATTTTTATGTTGTTTTTTTATAAAAACTGTGCATGTTCTGATCATCTTAACATTTATGTATCTACTGCACGTTAAACAAGATGAAATCAACAATAATTCGAGAGTATAGTAAAAACAGATAAAATCCTATTCTCACATTAAAACACAGATATATATATTTTTTTTAAGTAAAATAAGTTTTATTGACCTGTTAACAATGATTCTGAATGAAGAGTTTGCAAAATAAAAAAATAAATAATAAATATGCTGATAATATCAAGAACAAGCCACATAATATCAGTGGGGAGGAAAGCAAAAACAACATATTAAAAACATTAAAAAAAAAAAAAAAAGTATCCCACTACAGGCCAACATTTTCCTTGGTATACCAGGAAATAAGGCTCTGCCACTCCATGCTCAACTGGACTGAGTTTTGGTCAACCTGATGCCCCCTAACTTTAATCCCAGGAAAGAAATGCAGGATGCATTTCACATAGCATTGAATCTGTCTGAAGGAGAAAGAATCAAGGGGAAAAAATCTCTGACCACTGCCGGAGATCAAACCCAGCTCTTCCAATGTGCAGTTAAGTATGTTACCACTTAAGCTACAGGGTCCATGTGTTGAAAACATATTCAACTGATTCCAAGAAAGCAGTTTTGTGCTGCTCAACATTCTTCAAATAAGATTTCCTAAGTTCATTAGCCTATGCCTCAACAAAATTATAAATAAGGAGAACTACACTTACCCCACTGAAACTGAATCATCTTCAGATTGGGTTGACTGCAAAAACATGTGGTTTTTCAAAGGCTTATCTATAGAGATGTACATATCTAAAACATCACCTATGAGCAATAATGGCAGCAATTTAATTATAGAGAATGGAGTAACAATAACAATAAACAGTATGAGAAAATAGTTCAGTTAATTAAACACAACTTTTTTAAAAGGAAAACAGTTTTAAGAATAAATAAATAAATAAATAAATAAATAAATAAATAAATAAATAAAT
>JAFIDM010093605.1:0-12612 GCA_023159025.1 Thereuonema tuberculata
TTTTATAAAAATATTGACCCTCAGACTTCCTTATGTTGTAATGTAATATTGCACACCTCTGATTTAAGCTGAAAGAAAAAGAAAAAAAATGGCAAAAAAAATTATCAAAAAGGTATCTATTCGTCAAAATATTAGAATATTAGAATAATAATAAAGGAAAATAGACGCTCCTTTTTTCCTTTGTTAAAAAGAAAACAAACAAAACGTATTTTAGTAAAGAAGTTTTGATAAAAAAACAAACTTTATTATCAGAAACCTAAAAATTATAATTATTTTTTTTTAATGTTTTTCAGTTCCATTAGATATGCTTATATATACTGCATACCTGTGTTATGTGACATTATGAGATTTTCTAAATATTAGTCTGTAAGTTATTTTTATTAATTATCATTTTTTAATGTGATTCTCCCATCCACCACATCAGAGATTAGACTTTGTTTTATTTCTTTAAATGTTATTTTCTCTTTTTGCACTATATTTACTTGTTTAAGAATTTTGTATTTTACATAGTTATTTAATCTATATGCAAAATTGTTGCTGATTTTATCTATCTTAAAAATTTTATTCCAATTGTGTCTTGTTTTTGACTCTTCATCTAATAAATTTTTTTCTCTTTTTACTTCAAAGTAAATCTTTATTACAATTCTATAAATAAATTTTTCATTACTTTTTAGTATTTCGTATTTTTTTCTTATATGAAGTTGTTCCTTTTTTGGTTTATATTTGTAATTTGTATACACATTGTTAAATATTTTCATTGTTAGTTTGTTTATGTTTCCCATTTGTTGTTTGTTTATGTTTATCCAGCATTCTAATCCGTAGTTCAACAGCGAATCTACGAGAGATATATAAATTATTAGATTTTGTTTGAAGGAAACGTATTTTTAATGTGGTAGAAAAGATATGAGTACGATCCCAATTTTCCCATAACAAAATTGTTTTGTTTATTCCAACTGAATTTTTTGTCAATATGTATTCCTAAATATTTGTAAGTAGAAATAATTTCTATCTTATTTAAAATTACAGTTACTCGTTGAATTGTTGATAATTTGATTTATCTTTGAACATTCTATTTCATATAGACTTAGTGTTTCGTTGTTAGTTATTTTTCTATTTTTATTTCTGATGATCATGATTTTTGTTTTTTCTCCATTTATTTTCATTTTGTTATTATATGCCCATTTATTAAAGTTATTCAGTTCATTTTGCAATTTATCGTGAGCTTTTGTTTGGATTAAATCTGTCGTAATTAAAATTACGTCATCTGCATATAAATATATTTCCGCGTTACTTATACTTTTACTTATTGAATTTATATATATGGTGAATAATAGTGGTCCTAAGTTCGAACCTTAAGGAATTCCTCTTCTTATATTGTAAGTTTGGCTTATTTTGTTTCCAATTTTAATTTTAAACTTTCTATTCCTCAAGTAATTTTCAATTATTTTAATTTCATTTCCTCTTACCTATCTGTTTGAGTTTTTTTAATAGAATTTTATGGTCAATGGAGTCAAACGCCTTTTTGAAGTCGATAAAAGCTATGTATACAATCCTACCTTCATTTAATGATTTGTTAATGTTCTCATTAACTTTGATTAGTAAATGTGTTGTACTCATATTTTTCTGATATACTGGTTGTTATTTAATAGTTTCTTTTGAGTTACGTAGTTGTAAATTTGTTTTGATAGATAACTTTCTATTATTTTTGATATATTGGACATTAGAACAATTGGTCTGTAGTTGTTTGTATCTTTTAGATCTCCTCCTTTATAGATTGGAATCGTATAAGCGATCTTCCATGAATTTGGATAAATGCCTGTGTTGTATATTTTTTTAAATAGATCGTCCAAAAAGACATATCCCTTATAAATGGGATAATCACCTAATATAGGACCAGATGTTTTGGAGATGGATTGCTCATGATATTCACTATCAAATCTCTAGATAGAAAAAGGAAATTCATAATTCAATAAAAATAAAGTTGACATACAGGTGTTAAATTTAAAAACAAACAATCAATAAACGATTTGCATCCTGAGCTATCACTGACGGGAATCTGAGACCACCATTCTTATCTTCTTATGAGTCCTCAGCCATATTTAACCTCAGCTCAGAGTTAAGGATCCCATCTCCGCTATCGAAAATGGTTCCGATAAACTAAAACTAAAAATATTACAAATAATCTGTTTATTTGAAACGGTCTTCCCAGATTTCAGTCGATGAAAGCGCGGGGTGGAAATCCTTTATTATGGTGCATTTTGATTTAAATTTCTTCAAATAGGTAATTTAGCAAATGCACACTTTGCTGGAATTCAGATTTTTTTATTAATGATAGTATGAAAAGTACAAACTGCAAAGTGTTTTCGATTAAACGATCTTGTTTTTTTTTTTTTTTTAAATTATTAAAAATCGCAAATGTTAAAATGTATTCAAAATGAATCAGAAAAAAACATCTTCATATGATAACTTCGGTAGGTATTTTCAAATAATTGTTGAAAATAAGTAACAACAGAGTGAATCAATATTATATATGTTTAATAATTTTTTAAAAACTAGCAGCAAAGCCTGTCGGACGACAGGCATAAAAAACTTTGAAAAATCGTTTTATTATGAACTATCAAATATAAAGTAAATTTAATCTAAATACTGTGCTAACTTGTGAACGAAGCTCCTACGGCAAAAATTGTTTTGAGTTTCGAAATCAGCATAAACAACTGAGCAGGAATGCCGAATTTCATTAAAATGGTTACAGTGGTCACAAAATCATTTGGTATTGAACGTATGTTTTGTTAGAATTTCAGTTGTCGTGGTCAGTTCCCAAGAATAAAATTTCATGATAATGAAATATAAATGAATAATAGTTTCATCCAATTTGAGTAACCTTGATACAGTGGTACCATTTAGAACCGTTAGATCTATCTTAATAGCTTAATTAGATCGAATTAGAGACAGACAGACAGACAGAAGAACTTAGCCAATTTATATGTATACTAGCAGCAAAGCCTGTCGGACGACAGGCATAAAAAATTCTGAAAAATCATTTTATTATCAACTATCAAATATAAAGTAAATGTAATCTAAATACTGTACTAACTTGTGAAGAAGCTTCTACCGCAAAAATGGTTTTGAGTTTCGAAATCAGCATAAACAACTGAGTAATTATGCCAACTTTCATTAAAATGGATGCAGTGGTAACAAAATTATTTGGTTATGAACGTATTTTTTGTTAGAATTTCAGCTGTCGAGATCTGTTCCCAAGAATAAAATTTCATGGAAACAACATGGAATGACGCAATGAACTAACATTTTCATCCTATTTGAGTACTTTTTATTCAATGGTAGCATTGAGAACCGTTGCATCTATCTTAATATCTTTATTATTTTGAGTTACAGAGAGACAGATAGACAGACAGAAGAACTTAGCCAATTTATATGTGCATATATATATATTTGATTCGATTGTGATTTGATTTGGAATTTTTTTTAATATTTCTTAGACCTATTTAGGTGTACTTCTTACCTGTTTACTTGTAATATAGGTTCGAAGAGTTTAATCTAAAGGATCATTCTCCACCCAAAAAGAAAAACGAAATATCAACCATATCTAACATTTAATTTATCTAAAGAATAACTATTGCTTTTGACTCATAACGCCGAAAGTCATTTAAAACTCACCTTTATATAATCTAAATACTGAGCTAACTTGTGAACGAAGCTTCTACGGCAAAAATGGTTTTGAGTTTCAAAATCAGCATAAAAACTGAGGTAATGTGCCAAATTTCATTAAAATCGGTGCAGTGATAACAAAATTATTTGGTTTTGAACGTATGTTTTCAGTTGTCTAAGTCAGTTTCCAAGGATAAAATGTCATGGAAACAACATGGAATGACAAAATGAACTAATATTTCATCTAATTTGAATACCCTTGATTCAATGGTACTTTGGAGAATCTTGGATCTATCTTAAAAGCTTAATTATATCAAGTTACGGACAGACAGACAGACAGACGAACTTAGCCAATTATATAAGTTGATAAGTAATTTTTTGAATTTAGTTTTCAATTCCTTATAAAATATATATACATCTTTGTAAGTTGTAACTAATCAAAATATATTTTAATTCTTTAAATAACTAATTGCTTTCTAAGTTCAAGAAGAAGGCGTTAAAGATTTTGTCTTCGTTTTGGGAAACATGAATTCGTGTCCATTCAGGCATTTTAGTTTTTTATTTCAAATTTTCTGTTCAACTTAAAAGATAAAAATGCAAAAAATTATTTTATAAGTTCTTATATGGTTCTTTTTGTCATAAAATGTCAACCGAATTTTCGATTATAATTAAAACCAGTGGTGGGTCATTGGTGTTAAGAGGAATGGATTGAAACTATCTCGCTAGGATTGAGTGCGTTGATTGAGTGTAACTATTACTGAAAAGAAATAATTTTTTACTTTTCTGCAATGAAAGCATTTCTATTCGAATTGCTAGAAAGATAATGCTCATCATAAAGTCAGTTTGTATTGCAGCATGATCTGAATGACATCATGAAGCGTAATGTTCACATGTAACAACAAGAGCATCTAACTTTTGTATTTGAAATCTATAAATAAGTGCCAGGGAATTACAAAAAAAAACTCTATAAACAGAACCTTCGAAACAAAACATTAAATAGTGAATTTGTTAGAGATTCAATATCATTAAAGCTATTTGAATTTAAAGCTATTTAAGTAATTTAATGCGGACTTAATTATTGTTCTCAGAAAGGGAAAGTTTTTCTCTTAATATTTAGCAGATACAGTGAAACCTCCTTTAACGGACACTCCGAATATCGGACACCTCTAATTAGCGGACATTATTGCGGGTCCCAGTCCCTTAAAATAGGACATTCCATGTTATCCACTCCGAATAGCGGACAGTTATTTCAACTGTAAAAAATTTTTTTTTTTTTTTCGATTACCATTTCGACAAACGCATCATTGTTGTATTTACATCGGTGTCCCATACATTGATGCATTGTATCGGTGTCCTATGATTCAATGCACGAATCTGAGGCCCTTTTTTTCACTGCAGTTGCTTTGTAAATATCAATCCCTCGTAAAGCTATCCTATAAACGTGCAGGGCCGTTTCTACCATTAGGCAAGACTAAGCGGCCGCCTATTAAATCATTATTTAAGTAAGACAAACGGATTAGCACTCATTTAAAAAGAAATATAGTAAATAATTTGCAATTGTTCATATTCTCTCATACCGCAATGGTAATTGTAGAAATTTAATTAAGATTCTACGTAATTTTTTCATTAAATGACATGCTCTAAGCTAAAAAATAAAAAAAAGACAGTCCTCCCCAATAGCGGACACCTCCCAATAACGGACAAAACTTCCGGTCCCGTGACTGTCCGTTATTCGGAGGTAACACTGTATTTTCATTTAAAAATAGATATAGAATTTGCGGTTGAAAAAAAAAACAAACAAACTAATAAATACATTTCAATATAAAAATAATTTAAAAGAAAGTATGCTTTAAATCTTTTGAGGAACTTCTCAATGGTAACATGCAAATACTGCACACGCTCCAGTTGTAGCTATTGAATCAAAAGTCTTTCGGAATGACCCTTGGTCTTATTTCATTCACTGGGGTCGTAGTTTAATCTGTTATTGGTTCACTTCATGGTGAGATTATGATATTAATTAGAAATTAGATTGTTTATTCACTATTACATAAGGATTGAAAACTGTAAACGAAATGTTATCAAAACATTAAGGCTTTTATTTTGGAAACACTTAGATACTATAACATACAAAAGTAATTGGCTTTAGACAGATTGCAGTAAAAATTGCCCTTGAATACGTAACATAGTTTCAGGTAGAATCCTTCATTGTTTTGAAATTTATTTGAACACAAACACATACCCACACACAAATTGATTTCTTAGATAAATATGCTAAAAAAGATATAAAGCAATTTTTGAATCAGAGAACGCGAATTCTCTTTTCCTATTGTTAACTCTGTGTCTGGAGAACTCAAATATTATTTTCATTCTGATACATTATAGTAATATTGAGCAAATACTTGAGACGAACATAAGAAATCTAATGATTTTAGTACAAATAGACTCCTTACTTCAGAATTTACATTTAAATAAGCATATTTTAAGAAAATTAAAACGATATAATAGCCATAATATAATGTTAAAATGCCAGAGATATTGAAGTAATAATTTGTTTTTTACGAGTACGTCCAGAAAGTAAGTTCCGTTTGGTAATAAAATTAAATTGTGTATAGATACAGAAAAGTTATTTATTGCACAAAATTCTACAACTCTTAAACTACTTTTCCACATAACTGCCGAAATTTTGCAGGCATTTGTCATAGCGTGGCACAAGTTTTTGTTTACCTTCTTCATAGAAATTTGCCGCCTGTGTCTTCAACCAGTTGGAAACAGTTTCTTTCAGCTCGTCGTCATTGTTGAAGTGTTGACCGCCAAGAAAAGACTTGAGATGTAAGAACAGATGAAAGTCGCTAGATGCGAGGTCAGGGCTGTACGGAGGATGGTCAAACACGTCCCAGCCAAATCCCTGTATGAGGTTTTTCGTCACATTCGCAGTGTGTGGTCGTGCGTTGTCGTGAAGAAAAACAACACCTTTTGACAGCAATCCTCGGCCCTTTTTCTGTATTGCGCGGCGCAATTTCCGAAGTGTCTCGCAATAAGCATCTGCTGTGATTGTTTGACCACGCGGTAAGAAATCAATGAGTAAGATGCCTTTCCAGTCCCAGAACACTGTGCACATCATTTTTCGAGGTGTCAAGATTTGCTTCGGCTTAACCTTTGCTTGGGATGAATTGTGCCTGCATTCCATTGATTGCCGCTTACTTTCAGGGGTGTCGTAAGAAACCCAAGTTTCATCTCCTGTGACTATCTGTGTCAGAAATTCTTCGCCGCTTTCAGCATAACGGGTCAAAACCTGAAGTGCACTACCCATCCGTTTTGTTTTGTGTTGCTCAGTAAGAATCTTTGGTACCCAACGTGAGCAAAGTTTACGAAATTTCAGTTTTTCGGTAACAATTTCATGCATTAGTGATCGTGAAATTTGGGGAAATTTCATAGCGAGAGCACTAATTGTAAACCTCCGGTTTTCCTGGATCTTGTCATCAATCGCGTGAACCAGTTCTTCTGTAACCAAAGATGGACGCCCACTTCGTTCTTCATCGTGCACATCAGTACGTCCGTCATTGAACTGTCGGACCCGTTTTCTCACCATTGAATCACTCATCGCATTTGGTCCGTAAACATCGCAAATTTGCCGATAAATTTAACTTGGTTTCACTTTCCTCGCATTCGGAAAGCGAATGACAGATCTGATTTCACAAGCGGCTGGATTTTCAATCAACACCGACATTGTAAACAAGCACAACAAAGCGTACGTGACTGACAGCGATCTCCAAATGGCGCACGTTTCTTCTCCTTGATACAGAGCGTCTACCGCGCATGTGCGGAACTGCGATTGCAGCGCTGCAGCGGAGATAAATTGAAACGGAACTTACTTTCTGGACGTGCCTTGTATTATATTGTTAATTCCATTTAGATACCGGCATAAGACCCTTCGATTCAATATTATCGTACGAAGGAATGCTGTAAATAAAAATACGTGTATTAATTAAAATATTTTGTGAACACAAAATCTCATCATGAAGTCACAAGAGTAGAGCAACGTTATGTTGAAGCGTACTTTCCTATGAGCGTGCAGTTCATCAAATCAGTAACTATTAAGGGTGCTCTGCTTGTGTTTCTAAGAAATTTGAATAACTAATCTATCTTCTTAAAAATTTATAGTCATATTTAAAGACTATCTAATTTTTATTAATTTTTTTACTTAATCCAGTTTTGTTGTTTGTAATCATCAGATGTCATCATTTAAATAAATAAAAAATAAATAGTGATTCAATAAAAATAATTAGAGAACATTTCAAAAAGTCCCATAGATTTAAGTTCCAAAGATGTAGGATCTTTCTCGGTGACCTAACACCTTATGCTGGATTACATGCACTCTGTGGGGAGGGAGCTAATTATATATTTGGAATCAAAGTAACCAAATGTATAGAATAGATGGTGACTTGGGTTTAGCGAAAAACCAATTCCAAGAGATAAATGGCCTTGGCGGCGTGGTCGTGCGGGCTCAGGCGTCGGTGTGCTTTGAGGCCAGTGTGCCGGTACCCGAGTTCAAATCCCGGTCGAGACCATGGATGTTTCAATTTCCTTTCCTGTGTTGTCAGCCTCTTCTTCACTTTCTCTTCGGTCTGACGTCATTCCGTAATGGCGTCCTGGAGAAGTCAACGGGAAACCACTCCAGTATCTGATCCCTTGTATATCTGCGGCTTATTCTAGGGGTTCGCCCTTCGGGGGTCACTAGGGTTCCGTAGATTCAAGCCAATCTCCGAATTGATCTACCATGGTATGGTAGAGATAAACATTTCCAATGAAATATTATTGTCTTGTATATTAATAACGTTTATGGTGATATATCCTCTGGTATGTTTAGCAATGTTTCAAATACTACTTCATTGAAAATGCATAATAATAAAGATTTTTTTAAAAAAATATTAATAATTGGAAAATCAAATATATATCAATAATTGATATTGTTTTAACTTCCTTTTCAATTTCTAAAGATACATTTATACTATAGTTATTGATATATTTGAAGATTAACGAAATAATTGCAAAATTTTTAAAAGACTTTCCATTTTTTTTTAAATAAATTTCTGCACTTTCAGAAATTTATCTAATTTATCAATATGTAAAATCCTTTGTATTCTTTTTTATAAGTTATAATAAATTTACGGTTTGACTAAAAGATTCTATTCGTCGAAATGTTTCAACAGAATTTTTCAATAGTAAATGAAATAATGAAATGTCATTTGAATTATTGAAATGTAGAAAGAATAGATTCAAACTGAATTCTACTAGAATGATGGTCGAATTGTCTATGGAGTCTCTTGTTGAAATAACTTTTGACATTCACATCATAAGCATTTTTAATCTTTTTTTTGTTGTAAAATGTTGCTGGCGCAGTCCATTAGGATATGTCCCAGAATTACTTTTCAACCATTATAGGAATCTTCTCGAAACATGATATATATATTCAACAACTCGTACAAACTTACTTTTCTATGTAAAATGTAGTATCGAGAAATGAGCGAGAAGAAATAGCATATTTTCTCATAGAATGATAATAAAAATAATACAAAGAAGGTTAAAAATGAGATTAATCAGTTTGTTTCGTAAACTGATTTATTTTGATGCTTCGTAATTTATAGTCCTTAGGTTTTGACCAACGCAACGTAAGATTTAATTATGTTTTCTACAAATACAAGAAAAAAATGGGCTTTATGTTTATTAAAAAATATAAAAATATTAATAAAATATAAAAAATCTAAAAATTGCTTTTGACTATGCGAGTTATTCGCGAAGTATTAAATGGCCGCGGTTCTATTCTTCTATTCTTCTATTAAACATGTTTTGCAACTTGTCATAACAAAATTGGGGCCGTATCGACTATGGAAACAAACTTTTATTCTTTAATATAGTAATTTATAGTTAAATTATAAATCTTGGTAGTGCCATGGCATAGTGGTTCCACTTAAGCAGCAGGCACTGCCTGAAACTAGTCAAGTGATGCCACTTTTAGTCCTCTGATCAAGATCAGAAGAATTATATTCCCGTTTTGTCTGGGTACAAGTAACATTAAAATCTCATTAGCAACAATAACAACAATCGCAACAATTGATATGAGAAACGGCAGCTTCAGTAATTGACAGCAGCTTCTGAAAATTGATTACAATTTGTGATAAACTATATTACTTCATTTTTAAAAATTATTTATTCTAATCTAATACAATTATTAGAATAAGTTAAAAACTTTCAATTACTTATAATTTATTTTTTTTTACATTATTTTTACAACTTAATCTTACCATCTATAATATTATTACTTATTAATATTTTTAACCAGCAGCAAAGCCTATCGGACGACAGGCATAAAAAAAATCTGAAAAATTATTTTACAGTAAAACCTCGTTAAGTCGTCACTCAAGGGACGAATATTTTTGACGACTTAAGCGGAGTGACGACTTAAGCGGAGTGGGCATTTTTCAAAAAAAACCAAAACACTGAAATACAATATTTTTTGAATTGCTGTAGGATTCGGTGAGAAAAACAAGATTTTCAGAAATCAATACATGCAAATGAATGAATGGAAAATAAAAAAAAAAAATGTTCTTATTCCCATCAATAGTAGGAATTCGAATGATGCAGCAGTACGAAGAAGTTATGAGTCCTGACAATGTTCTTAGTGAAGTAATAAGCGAGATCATACAACTAGGTATCGTGGAATCTACTGTGGAACAGGTGCAGTTATATCATTAATCCTAACGCAGATGTACTTATATACTTTTTATACTTTATACTTACCACATTTTATTTTCTTTTACTGGCATTACAATAATGCAACAGTGTTGATTGATGAAGGTGCTGATTACTGGTAACAATTCGAAACACTTTGTAATGAAATGGAACTCCAACTTTTGTGCACATAGTTAATCGTATCCAAAACCGAAACTTCTAGCTTTTCGTTCCTATCCAAGGCTTTTATCATGTCCTTTACAAGCATTTTTTTGTACTTTTGTTTAAAGTCAAGAATTATCCCTTGATCTAAAGGCTGAAGAAATGCAGTTACAGTTGGAGGAAGAAAAACAATTTCGATCGATTTTAAATTTTCGGGGCTTACTCGCTATGAAATGAAATCAAACTCAGTAGCGGTCAAGAAAAACATCTACTCTTGACAAGAGTCGCAGCGATAAGTGTGTAATTTCCCAAGTGAATTTCCCACGTGAAAATTCCCCGTAAAGGCTAGGCTTTCTTAGAGAGAAGGGGCGGGACTGAAAAGATAACAGGCAAAATTGAGAATAAAGATGCTTTTCGCCGGTTTTGAGGGTGATGAGTTATCCGGAGTAGAATTAAAATTGGTGACGAGTAAAAGGGGGTTATTTTACATTATTGTCTATGAGACCTTGTCGGGACCAAAGGAAAACGACGACTTAAGCGGAGTGACGACTTAACGAGTTTTACTGTATTATCAACTATCAATTATAAAGTAAATGTAATCTAAATACTGTACTAACTTGTGAACGAAGCTTCTATCGCAAAAATGGTTTTGAGTTTCGAAATCAGCGTAAACAACTGAGTAATTATGCCAAAATTCATTAAAATGGATGCAGTGGTAACAAAATTATTTGGTTTTGAACGTATTTTTTGTTAGAATTTCAGTTGTCGAGGTCGGTTCCCAAGAATAAAATTTTATGGAAACAACATGGAATGACGCAATGAACTAACATTTTCATCCAATTTGAGTACTTTTGATTCAATGGTAGCATTGAGAACCGTTAGATCTATCTTAATAGCTTAATTATATCGAGTTACCGACAGACAGATAGGCAGACAGACGAACTTAGCCAATTTATATGTACATATATATATATAAAAATGAATGTATCTTTCTTTCTTTGTTTCTTTGTTTCTTTTTTTGTCCTTTGTACACTCCTAGGCCCTTTGACCTATCTGGACCAAACTTTGCAGAATTACTCTTTAGGACACTGCGGAAAAGATAGGCTACCTTAGAACCCGGACCCCCCCCTCCAAAGGGGTTGAAAAGGGGTAAAAGCCCTGAAAAACCCAATATCCATCTGGTGGTCAAAATAAGAACTATACAAATATTGTGTAAAGTGAAAAATTCGCTCTCCTATGGTGGGCAGGGACACCACACTTGGGTGGGAGGAAGCCAACACAAAAGCTGAAGTGTCCCACCCCGACCGAAACCGGGACCTTATATTTAGGGCCCCTTCTCGGGCCCCCAAATCAATTGCAAATAAGGAAAAATTCGCCCTCCTATGGGGGGCAGGGACACCCCACTTGGGTGGGGGAATCGCGACACATGGGCCTTAGCGTCCCACCCCCGATCGACATCGGGACCTTATATTTAGGGCGCCTTCTCGGGCCCCCCAAGTCAATTGCAAAAAAGGGAAAAATTCGCTTTCCTATTTGGGGCAGGGACACCACACTTGGATGGGAGGAAGCCAGCACAAAGGCTGAAGTGTCCCACCCCCGACCGGCACCGGGACCTTATATTTAGGGCCCCTTCTCGGGCCCCCCAGGTCAATTGCAAATAAGGAAAAATTCGCTTTCCTATGGGAGGCAGGGACACCACACTTGGGTGGGGGAATGCGACACAAGGGCCTAAGTGTCCCACCCCCGATCGACACCGGGACCTTATATTTAGGGCCCCTTCTCGGGGCCCCTAAGTCAATTGGAAAAAGAGAAAAATTCGCTCTCCTACGGGGGACAGGTCCACCACACTTGGGTGTGGATGGCGACACAGGGGCCTAAGTGTCCCACCCCCGATCGACACTGGGACCTTATATTTACGGCCCCTTCTCATGAGCCCTTTCTTTCTTTGAGTGGCATTGCAATGCATGCCGGGTACAGCTAGTATATATATATATATATATATATATATTGTGACAATACTCATATGTCGATTTATTATAACTATTAAAATATTAG
>JAFIDM010093606.1:0-12607 GCA_023159025.1 Thereuonema tuberculata
GCCAACCTAGAACAGCCGTTTCATGCTCTTTGGCGATCATCAGCTAGAAGCAGTCACAAGTAAACAGCGAGGTCTCGGTACTGAGGCTATTGTGAACAATCATCGGCATCACAGAGGCCCCTCAAAAGCAAAAAACAACAATAAAAAATTCATAGTGACAAAATTCATGTGCTAGCAGTCCGCCGGCCTCAATATTTTTTTTTGTTAATGTTTAAAAAATTCAATCCGTGCACTGAATTACAAATGTATTGTTGCACTTTGAGGCGCCAATGCGATTTCGATGAGTTCAGATTTTTATTTATTTAAATCCCTATTTCTTTCTTAAGCAATCCAGTTCATTTTAATCATTGCAAAATACTCGCGATTTACTGGATTATTAAAAGGCTTAATATCCACAGCGGTTCGGATGGAGCAAGAATAGGTCTTTATCGCTTATTTTCTTAACTACCGCTGATAAAAAATTGAAATTTTTTTGTACAAAAACGGTAAACATTTAGAAGTTGTAGTTTCATGATATTATTTATTCATTATGACTTGAAGCATTTTAATTGCATTCAATTCAAACACTACTATTATTTTATATAATGAAGCAACTTTTGTTCTGTTATTTAAACTCTAAAAACCTGAATACTCAATGATACAGAAACCTAATTAGGGAAGTTTAATTTAAACATTGTCTTTAATTCATTTGTTTAATTTTAATACAAATAAAAATTATATTTTTTTGAATATGCAGTCTGACAAACGATTTTTTTCTTATGAGACAGTCGAATATTTTTTTTTTATTATTCTGTTTTGATCAGCGAAAGCTAAACAAAACACTCAATCATTTGACGTTTTCCTTTTCTTTGAAATTTTCTTTATTTATTGAGATTTTTAAGAGGATTCGTATCCCCATAGGTAATTAGTTTCAAATTTGATCACAAGGTGGCTACTACCCTTGAAGTTGTCAATCACCCTGTGGCCGAAAACCTGCCTGTGGCCAAAATCCATAGAAATCCATTGTATTTCTCTGGGAATTTGTCTCTTCTCTTTAAATATGCATATCAAGTTTAAAAAAAGGTCCAACCAGCGGTTAAGTTATTGTGATAGAGGTAAACTCACACAAGTAATTTCATGAGTTGATAGGGGCGGGAAGGATTTACAAATCAAGAAAATAGCTTTCCAGCAAAAAAAAGGCCAAAAACAGATTTCTTTCATTTTTGGAAGTAATTAAGGGGTGGGGAAATTAACAACTTCACCAACCCCTCCATGGGTACTTTAGTGAAATGAAAACGATAAATATTGAGAATACACAATGTTTGCCACCACACCTTGAGTTGTCATCAACAAGAATCTGGGAGAGCTGTTTCGTTCTTGTTAGGACCATTGATGGCTCCTCTCAGGAGTCCTGAAAGGCTGTGGGTCTGTACCCCTCTACCAAGAATGGGATCTCCTCAAAACAAACAATAAAAGAAAGGAAATAAATACCTATGGACAAATCTGGCCAAAGAGTTTTAACAATACGACACTGCTGTCCCAGATTCCTATCGATGACAACTTAAGGCGTGGTGAGAAACAGTGTACATTCTCGGTATTTATATTTTTTCTTATTAGTCATTAACTCTGTAATGGTTTTCTTAATAGATTGATGAATCCTCCTCTGATACTTTCATGATTTTGTTTTTTGAAATAAAGAACGGAAGGAAACATTTTTGTATTGTGTATTTTTGGTTAGGGTTTATTCGGGGGGGGGGGGGGGCTGCTTCCGGTAGTAAGAACCGGGATCTTTAACCGTTCGCATCTTCTCTCTCATCCGTGGAGTTTAGCTCGCTGAAGAGTACTAAAGAGAACGAAACGGCCAGTCTCTATCTCTACCCAGTCTCCACCCGATGACAGCTCAGGGTTTGAATTCCTTTACTTAGCTTTATGTCTTACGTTGTTATCATTTCTTAACGATATTTATGTGGGCGAAATTGTTTCAGTATGTTCCAGACTGTATATGATCCATAATGTTTACTTTTTTACCTTACTTTTCGGAATAATTCTCATCTTGATTTCAGCAAAACGAATATTTTTTTTTTTAATTTTCATATTTTTCTTATTTTGTACCTTACTCTGGTAAGAAAATTGTGGCAGTGTTATAGTTTGAGGCACTGGATTACGGCTGGAGAAGCCGGCTTCAATTCCGAGAGGAGGGAATTTTTCTCTAGGTAAATAGGAAATAGGAACGGGAGGTCTTTCCTGGGAGTTAAAGGCGGGTATACGTTGGTCTGACCATCTGAATCCAATTAGTCTTATTAATCATGGAATGCTGGAAGTCTTTCTCCCACGACTTCAAAGACTACAATGGTTAATGTAAGTTTAACTACCAAGAAAAATGAAAGTAATCCAATCAGTCATTGTGTAGATGTGTGTATCTCTGCCCAGGATTATGGAATGGAACTGTTGTGATGGTCATCGTAGTTGTTCAACTTTGTATTATAAATCTTTTTAATGTGATTCTTTGTCGAGAAATAAAGTAACAAAAAACTTCCCATTGAAAAGTATTGGAAACCAAACAATGGTGCCTAACAATGAATATGAATTTGTTCATTTCGGAAACGGATTTGCAGGATTTACGAAGATTAAAATTAATCGTCTTTAGACAATAAGTAGATAATGAGGATTCTTGGAATATTGTTGTTTAGGATGTGATTCTCTCACACAACCACACTGAAAAACAAAGCAAGTTTAATAAACTCTTATTCGATTATGACAACTTTAACATAATTTTTGTTTTAATTTTTATTAATAATCTGCCGGTATTTTTAAAAATATTGGTTTTTATTTCGTAGATAAAAGTAATTCTTAATTACTGATTTCTTTTTGTAGAAAAATGTAAAATAAGAATATCAAAAATGAATTTAAAGATAATAATTTGCTTAAAAAATTTATGACTGAAAGCAAAAAAGTTATTTTAATACGAAACTGAAAATCCGACTTCTACACTTCGCTTATGCATTTCCCCTGCACTTCTCCCACCATACTTTCTCAGTCTTTCTCTCCATCTGTCCTTATTTCCGTGGGATAGTACAATAGACCTCCGGTCGCAGTGCTTGGCTTCTCTGCCACCGGGTCATTCCATATCAAATCATCCAGAAATTTTAGGAAATGTCACCCACCCTCACAGAAAACTTTGAAATTTTGTATAATTGAAGTTTACCTAGATATATGAACATTTCCAAAATTTAAATGTTGCAGGTTAAGTAATTTTTCAGTAATGGTCTCAAGAAGTTACATGGATCCAGGAACTCAGGTGTTCCATGGACGAGCTCCTTGATAATTTAAAAATGCAATAGTTCCTACAGTTTTTGCAGTAGAACCTTGATTTTTTTTTTAAATTAAAGAGGAATGTTTATATTTTTATATTCATGCTTCTTTTATTGAGTAATCATAAGTTGTTTTTTAGAAAAAAAATGTAAATAATTTTTTTCAAATAAATTTGATACCTGGGCATTGTATTTTTTTTAAGGTATTGCTCCATCATAGATTCCTTTGAAAATTTTACAATATTATTATAAATCTTTCTTTATGTCACACAAAGAAAATCAGTTTGTAGAAATGATGGGAAGTGTAGAAAAAACGCTATATTAAAAAAAAAAAAAATTGATAATTTCTGACTATCATGTCACCTGTAAAATGAGCACCATAAAAAATACACATGAACAGAAGCGTCTTGTTTTAAGTAATTTAGGTGAAATGTATTCTCTCTATAAAAAGAAGTATCCTGAAGACAAAGTACGATTTTCAAAATTTGAATCTCTTCGACCAAAACAGTGTATACTCGTAGGATCATCAGGAACACCTACTGTATGTTTCAACACTTACAGTCAAAATGTTAATTGCTTCTAAATTCCATTTCTATTAAAGTAACACACCATGATCTAATGAAAACAGTAACATGATATAAATAACCGAGCCTGTATGCTCCGTCTGTGCAAAAAATGCCACCCCCCCCTTCCCAGTTCTTTACTTCAAACACACTTTAAAAAAATGAAATAGAAGACTATGATCCTGATGTGATGGTTCAGTACAGTCAATGGGTATCAACTGCTAGAATGACTTTAAATGTTCAAATCACCACTCTATCAGAATTCTGCGACACACTAATTAAGAAAATTGAAACACAATTACTCCACACTCTTTTATTGCTCAATCACAGTCTGATTATCTGAAAATGAAGAAGGAAACACTTGATGAAGGATCAGTGTTAATGTTAATGGATTTCAGTGAAAATCTCCATTTTGTTGTTCAAGATGAAGTACAGGGGTACCATTGGAACAATGGTAGCTGCACTCTTCACACTGTTGTTATATATTACAAAAAAGATCAACAGTTGCAAGCAAAAAATTTTTGTATCATTTCTGATGATCTAGAACATGATGTGGCCCTTGTGTATCAGACTCAGAAGACTGTATTGAAGTTTTTGAAGTTTGAATTTCCTGAAATTTCACTTGCTTATGCTGAATATTTCACTGACGGATGTGCTGCACAATATAAAAATTGTAAGAATTTCAGAAATATCTGCTACCATGAACACGATTTCAATATAAAGTGCAGCTGGTCTTTTTTTTGCAACCAGCCATGGCAAATCTCCCTGCGATGGTATTGGTGGCACTGTCAAAAGACTTGTCACAAAAACAAATTTGCAAAGACTATATAAAGATCAAATACTTACTGCATCGCAGGTATTTGAATTCTTCGGGAGAACCTACAAGGCATTTCAGTTCTCTTTGTTTCAAAAGATGAAATGGTTCAAATCAGAAATTTTCTTTTTTCACGCTTTGAAAGTGCAAAAACTGTACCTGGAACATGATCTATGCATCACATTATACCACTATCACCAAACAAGATTGGAGCAAAAAGGCTAAGCTGTGATACTGATTTTAATATCCTTCATGATTTCTCTGCACTTCCGCCATTGATACCATTATGCTCTGTGCAGCCCAATGGTGTATATGACTCTTTTTGGTATTTGGGGATTGTTGAGAAAGTGAATGGTGTAGAAGGAGATGTTACAGTAAGGTTCATGCATCCTCATGGACCATCCCCGTCCTTCTATTGGCCTGATAATGATGTTTGTGATGTCCCATTCTCACATATTCTATGTGAAGTTGATATCACCACAGCAACAGGCCATACTTATACTCTAAACAAAAAGTCTTCTACTAGATTGGTGGAAGAAAATTGATCCTCGTACAAAAAAATATTAAATGTGAAGCATTAAAGCGTCTTGTCATATATATATAGTTCCAAATGAATTTGAATGCAGATTCATATCTTATATAATGTACGAGTATATTTTACAGTTTGTAGTTTTGTTTTATATTGCAGTTTTTTTTACATTTGTATATTTTTAAGCTCACTTATGTTGTTAATGTTTCTTGAGTAGTTAACAGTATTTCTATTATTGTGATATTGTGGGAATGTTAATGGCTGAATGAAAATGTTCTCAAAATTCCAGATGAATTTTTTTTTTTTTTTGTGAGTACATTCATTTCTCAAAATTGATTTTTTTTTTTTTAGCAAATTTACTATTTGCAGATCATTTTCTAATTTTTTTCAATGATTTTCAGAGGGGAGGGAAAGTGTCCAAATTTTTTTTAATTTTACAAAAAAAATTAATCAACAAAATTTTATTTGGCCAATTCTTTCACGAATTTTTTTTTTGAGAATACCATTCATTTCTCAAAACTGATTTTTTTTTATGAGGAAACTTTAATATTTGTAAATCACTTTGTCATTTTTTCAATGATTTTCAGAGGAGGGCAAGTGTCCAAATTTTTTTTAGAAATTACCAAAAAAAAAATTAATTTATAAAATTTTATATGGCCAATTCTTTCACGATTTTCTTTTGTAAGAACAATTCATTTCTCAAAGCTGATTTTTTTTGTGATGAAACTTTACTATTTGTAAATCACTTTCTAATTTTTTCAAGAATTTTCAGATGGGGGCAAGTGTCCAATTTTTTTTTTTTTAAATGTACCAAAAAAAACATTAAACCACAAAATTTTATTTGGCCAATTCTTTCACAATTTTTTTTTGAGAGTACCATTCATTTCTCAAAACTGATTTTTTTTGTGAGAAAACTTTACTGTTTGTAAATCACTTTGTAATTTTTTCAATGATTTTCAGATGGGGGCAAGTGTCCAAATTTTTTTTTAGAAATTTAACCAAAAAAACATAAAACTACAAAATTTTTTCTGGCCAATTCTTTCAAGATTTTCTTTTTGTAAGAACAATTCATTTCTACAAAATGATCTTTTTTTGTGATGAAACTTCACTATTTGAAAATCACTTTCTAATTTTTTCAAGGATTTTCAGAGTAGAGCAAGTGTCCAAATTTTTTTTTAAATTAACCCCAAAAAAAAACAAAAAAAATTATAAAATAATTAAAAAACATTTTTATACGGCCAATTCTTTTATGTTTTCATAAGCTACATGTCACAATGCATATTCAGGGAAAAAATTGTCAGCCTACTTGTTTTCATTTAAAAACTGCAGCCAATTTTCAAATTTTCACAATTCGCTTTGAAGTACCACATTGCATCAAACTTTCTGCTATTATTACCAGCAGAATGTATATAAAGCAATAAAAATTGGCAAAAGTTCATGAAATTAAGTATAATAGCAGTACACAAAATCTCAGTTCTCAACTAGGTAGTGGGTGACATGGCCTGGATGACTTGATGTGGAATAACCCCACCATCATTCACTACATAACATAACAACATATAGCAGATAAGAAAGATTCCTATAGATATACACTTTTTCTTTTTTTTATTATATATACGTAGGTTCCTTTTTTTTTTTTTTTTTTTTTTTTTTTTGCAATTATCGCTTTATACTTGTTTCGTTGTATTCCGTTGATTTGACTACTATGCCGAGATACCTTCAAGTGTCTCACTGGAATGCTCACCTATCTGTCAACCATTGTGATGTATATTTCTACAAACAAATCAAAAATTTCATTAAATG
Organism: Thereuonema tuberculata; assembly: GCA_023159025.1. Classification (NCBI taxonomy): domain Eukaryota; kingdom Metazoa; phylum Arthropoda; class Chilopoda; order Scutigeromorpha; family Scutigeridae; genus Thereuonema; species Thereuonema tuberculata. Next base: position 7,000 of record JAFIDM010093606.1, read on the forward strand.
TCTGCATAATTATACATTGGTAACAGAATGAAAACGCGAATTTCCAGCTCACAAAAGCTGTCTTGAATCAAATGAGGTTGGTGCGAAATTTTTCTTATTTTTTGATTGTTTTCTGAAGAAGTATCATTCAAGAAAGTATACTGTATTTAAAACTGTATTTATTCTTTATTACTGTATTTATTCTTACATAAATGTTTAATAAATGTTTAAAATGTTAATAAAAATGTTAAATATATCTTTAAATTAATACAACCTTAAAATGACATCTTAATAGTGAAACGGAAACTTTTCGACTTTTCACCGCTAGGCGCGCTGTGTCGTAATAATAAATTACGTCACTTCCGGTTTTCGGAGATTTTTTTAAAAGCTTATAACTTTTGACTTAGAGGTCAAAATTTTGGTTTCATTGTTTTTATTTTTTTATGCTGAACATTTTGATATATAATTTATGATAATGTTTTTTTGACACCTAAGTGTGTCATCAGGTTAGTTTTTTGGAACCTGAATTTTTGCCAATTGAAACAGTTCAAATTTAAATTCATTTCAATTTTCATATTTTCAATTCAAATTTTTAGAAAAATGCAGAATTTTTCAATTAAAAAATTATACTTCATGTTTAAATTAAAACGAAAAAATTGCCGAAATTTTTTCAAACGTCCTTCCACGATTCTCTTTGACCTAAAATCTCAACCGAATTTTCGAAATAAAAATAAAAACAGTGGAAGGTCATTTGTTTTATCAGGAATGTGCTGAAACTATCTCGCCAAAAATGACTGCGGTAGCTACTGCTCCAACTACACATTAAAAATAATTTTTTAATTTTCTGCAATATCCCAATTTGAAAAAAATTTCGGATTATTATATCGAAAAAACTAAACTACTTTAAATTATTTTTAACTTTTACCACAAAGAAAAATAAATTCTTCAAAAAACTTTTGATTAAAGATTTAAATACGCAAAAACGAATTTTCTTTTTGATCATCCTAAATTCCCAATTCTTAAGAAATAAATCCTTCTTTAAGAAAAGAAAATATATATTTAATTTAAAATCACCCAATTTTAATTTTGAAAGAACAATTCTTATCAAGAAGTAATCAAATAAATTGTTTTTATCACGTAAACTCATTCACAACAAAAATCGATTCCTTTACTCGAATGAACCAGGGTGAAATAGGCATAAATCTTATTCCTTCCGTCCTGGAAAAATCCCCACGGGTAGCAATAGTTTCATTTCATGCAAAATCACCTTGGGTGGTTCCGTACACCATCTCAGATCCCAATTATAATTTTTTTTCTTGGACTTATACCCAATGTTTAATTTTAAATTCCAGTTGTTGTCAGTCTCAGTTTAATGATAGTGTATGTATGTAAAATCCCTAAATAATACTTTGAAAAAGAGATGAAAGTATATTTTCATTCGGAAACTTCTATTTAACTATTGTATAGTAATCTCAAAATCAGTTGCATTCTTCACATATGCTGAAATAAGTATTTTCAAACGCATTGCAATTCCTGTACATGTAAATGATTTATGAAACCTTGTATACTATTTCAGTTTCCGAATGTCTGTGGGTTGTTGTGGCAGGAAATGATTATGAAATTTATTATCAAATCCATCAATACATAAATCAGATGCTTAATTGTCTTTGGTGAATAATGATTTTACTCAACTTTTTAGTTTAGGATTTTTAGATTGAAAGTAATTACAAGGTTACATTCAGCACCTTTAAGAGAAATACAGAATTTTTTTAGTTTAAACAATCATTAAGTAAGAACTGACAATTCTTTACGATTGTACGCTTTTATTATATATTTTTTTTAAAACTTATAAAAATTTAAAATGTTAAAATTTGTTGCAAACGAATGAAAAAAAAAACATATCTGCATATGATACTTTCCTAGGTATTTTCAAGTAACTGTTGAAAATAACTAAATAACAAGAGAGTGATTCTAAATTATAGAATTAAAAATTAATAAAGCTATATTATTAAGTGTTTTTTTCATTTCGTTTTCAATTTCTTATTAAATATGTATATATTTGTTAGTTGTTAGTAATCAATGTATATTTTAATTCTTTCCTTAAATTGTAGCTTTCTAAGTTCTAGAAGTAGTTATAAAAGATTTTGCTTACTTTTTTTGGAAACAGGAATTTCTGTCCATTCGGACACTTTAGTCTTTTAATTCAAATTTTTATAAACATTCAGAATTCCTTAGTTAAAAAATAATACTTTATGCCTAACTGAAAAGGGACAAAAATGCAAATCTTTCTGTCTGCTATTAGCTTTCTTAGCTATTACACCGTTTCAGAAGTTTGTTATGAATAAATACAAGTGAAGCCAAAATATAGTAACAAACAAGTCAGCCGAATCTTGATGCCCCTGTTAATCATTTGAGGGGGAGGGGGTGGCAGCTGATCCTCCCCTATGGTACGACGCTGATAGTTAGCATATTTTTGTGGTTCTTATAGTTTTGATTTGTGACTTCCTACCATATTGGTCGTTGTAAGGGAGACGCATCGTAAGTAAGTGTCTATCGGCTTAGAGGCCGTGCATATTTAAAATTAGGGAGGGGGTATGGTCGTTGGATTGCTGTAACATGACGCATGAGGAAGGGGGGATCTAGTGTTTTAATTGACGTCATCACTTGCTAATCTGAGATTAACCTAAAATAAGTTTTAATATTTAGCTCAGTTAGCTCACAAATCGCCAACAGGCTTCTTAAATGGGCAAGATGTTTTATAAGAATAGATGATGGACTTCAATGCTCATATTGTGGAAGCAGTTTACTTTATAATTATTTCAAAAATGTTGAAACTTTCGCAGGAAATGATGTAATGCCAAGGTCTTTTAGAAATTTAAAGATTGATGTTAAAGGACATATGCAGTCAAACAAACTCAAAACAACAATTCTCATCCTATTTCCGTGAAAAAAAAAAAGAATTGGAAGAAATGGAAAAGACAGGGAAGTTAAATGCACTCAACTGTGCAAATACTGTCTACTTCATATGTATAGACATAAAATTGTCGAATGAATCATCTGAAGATTTGGTTTGTATCATGAGTAACAGTGGATGTGATATTGGAACCAAAAATCATTCAAAGGAATTTCCTCGCTTATACTTGCCATATACACATTCTGTGTTACTACAAGAAATCGCAACTTTTATTACAAGCGCTGATCTGCCTGTGGGAATAGTTGCTGATAAGATAACGGTAAACCATCGTAGCAGGCATATTATTGTATTGAAAATTCCAATATTTGATATTAACACAAACATTCTTTTTCATTCTATTTATCTGGAACATTTTGTAAATGATTTTTCTGATAATGGCCTAACATCTTGCATCCTTAAAACCATTCTTAAATTTGATGTAGATGCTCAATATGTGAGAAAGCATCTGGCATAGCTGTAGATGGGCATTACATAAAGTTAGGTGTTGCTAACCATATAAAAGATTAGCTAAATTAAATATTCTAGCATCCTGGTGCTAGACATGATGCAGGTAATGCACCGCACTGAATTAATGGAGAAAAAATGCTGAAATGCCAAATATTATTAACAAGGTACATAATCTCGTACTTGAATGTATTATGGAATTCATGCAGGGGTTAATATATGAAAAGCTTGTTAATAGTTCAATAGATTTTGAGGAAGTTTTGTATCAACCAAAACTTTTCAAATCAATGCAGTTTACTGCTTATTCAATGGAAGTATTTATTTGAAAAAAATTATAATCATGTTTGAAAGTATTAAATACTTCCATTCAATAAGCAATAAACTTCATTGATTTGAAAAGTTTTGGTTGATACAAAACTTCCTCAAAATCTATTGAACTATTAATTTTTTGTATGAGCTTGTGAAAAAGATATGGATCAATTTGCATTATGGGATAATTTGTTAAACAAATCCACAATATTCGATATACTTTTGTTAGCAGATATTATATGGCATTTTAGATAAAACTTCTAAATATGTTCAGTTAGTTGAAATTCTTTCTTGGGATTATGCAAGATCAATTAATAATTTTCACTCACATTTAAAAATATTTATGAATTACATTGATGCAATGTCTGACTTAAAAACAGTTGATGATTTGTGTCAATTCTTGGAAAAAATTCCAGATTCATTTTTCAAATATTCAAAAACAGCTACAGAGTTGTTCAAATTTTGAACTTACCAAGGTGTGCCACTACCTGATGAACATGTAAGCTCGAATATATTAAGATCAACTGCTTCAGCTAATTATCTGAAGAGGAGAAACATCAGCTTAGTTCAAATTTTAAAAGTGATTTTAAAAGATTTTGTCAAAGTCATCACAAACATTTTGGAAAAATTTGATCATTACATCAAGAGAAAAAATGAAGGTATTGATAATGTGATACAGAAGGTTGGATGTCTTTTTAACTTTGATCATTTGATAAATCCACGATCGGATGTTTCTGGAGAACATTTGGTATCTACGTTCACTTCTGAGACATTCTCAGAGTATATCAGCGACTTTTCTTTTAGCCTTACAAATATTGATAAGAACACTTTTTTCTTTGAATATAAACAGCTATATTCTTCGATGCAGCATAAAATATCTAAAAACAGAGATGAAGGTCACTTTGTGATTTACGAAAGCTTTTTAAGTTATCTATGGTAAGGCTGAAGCATAAATTCCCCCTTATTCTAAACTTTTTCTCGTTTTGTATGTCAATCCCTGTGTCAGAGGCAATATGTGAGAGTTGGGGGTCAGTAATAAGCAATGTGATGGTAAAAAGACCAAGAGGTAATGATGGCTCATTGGAAGACATTGGCACATCAGATATGCATGTATTTATTATGCCTAATGGTCCTCAAAGTGGATGTAAGCATATGCGCAAATTTTTGAAAGCTGCATTAGTTGAAAAATAAGGGATGTCATACTTTCAACATTTTAAACATGTGTCTACAAATGTTGCTTTCAAACATGCAGTTACTTCGAAAGTTAGTAGAGTTATTAATGATTCAGATAAATGCTTACCATGTTTTCACTAAGTTATATAATAAATAATTTTGAAAGATTATACTGTGTTTAAGTTACTTTTTTTTACTTTCAGCCTGAGGTATTTCTTTCTTTCAGGTATTACTTTTCATTTAGCTTGCATTAAATGCAATTTCAATTGGTCATATATTTTAAAATGCAAATTTTGCTTTAAAATGACAGTAATTTATTATGATAGTAGGCTTGGCTCTGTATCGTTCTAGTTGCACGTAATTTTGGCTTCTGAAACTGATGCTGTAGATTGATACAGAATATTCTGCTACTGGGGATAGCGTCACGGGGCAGGCACTTAATGTCGAGTAGGTTGAGGTGGACGTAGATGAGCCGAGTTCAACATGTAGAACCTGTAGCGAATCCCATGCCTATTATTCAGTTTGGAGAAATGGGTGAAGACCCCAGGGGAAAATATTAAATAAACAATTACTTTTACAATTTTAGTGGATTTTAATTGTCGAAGCAATCCATCACATTTATATTTAAAATGACGTCATTTCGCGAGAGAAAGGGGGGGGGGGGTTACTGGATTATGACGGTAGGATGATTGTAGAGGGGGGGGGGGGATAAAAAATCGGCAAAAATCG